>OX387390.1:12947249-13150870 GCA_947563765.1 Anarsia innoxiella
GTCTTGACTTGCGGTACCTACTCCTGCCTGAACTTAAATTCCATATTATTATATCGCGATAACCATCTGATATCCTTGTTACTTTCATACTAGACCGTGTCATATGAGAAATTGCCAGGTGACATAACACGTCGCCTTGGGCGTTACCCGCACAATACTTTGCGACAATCACATTTAGACAGTCTAAAGAAACATGTTTGACTGCTATACGTTAAGAAATAAGAACTAAAATTAAACACATTCGCAAATACAGCTGAAGAAATGCTTTGCTATCAAATTGAGATAACAAATTATCTAGATGCAGTTGATGAAATGTTTTCTTATAGGTATATACAGTTGTAACTACTATTCTAAGGCTTTTTTAGTTCCGGTACATTGTAAATGTAAGTTGGTAAAATGTTGCACCACTAAATCATATCGGAGTCAATTAAGATAAAGCTCATAGAACGACAGCCATGGACAATAGGTCATGTGACTAATACAACGTTTTGTTTGGTTAACTGAATTACATCTAGGCCAGTAGTGAATTGAATTCCTATTAATTCAAGTATGTTAAAGACAAGCCTACTGGTAGTGTCAGAGCTATTGAATTTATTGTAAAATTGCTACTTAAAGGAATGAAGAATTTTGTGTCAGAGTCATTGCATAAAAAACTTATGCCTACGTATTCTAAGAGTAGAACAAAAACATAAAATAAAAATAAATATTCGTCAATAAGTAGCCAGTTTAACCTTTCTTTCGTAATCCATCGATCATCTAGTGCTGATTTTAATCTCATTTGAATTAGTCGGCAATACTTAAGATTAATGGGGAAATCTGGTTGCAATCGTAATAGAGTTACCTGATAAAGTTTACTGAGAAATCTATGCTATTAATTTAATCGTTAAATGGACACCTGCTTTATAATACAACGTAACTATTTATAAGTGCTGCCAAAGTTGTTTATATATATTTTTTGTTTAAAATGGAATAAAAATAATTTAAGTACCTATATTAAAATAAAATAAATATATTTGATTGGAAATGAAAATGACGTCATGCATTTGAAAAATTAAAATTATTGCATCTCGTTATAATTTAAGCACGAAATAGTAGGCATATATTTTGTATAATGATCAGTATAAAACGTTTGCTATAATTAAGTTGTAACAATTGATTTGTGTGAATTTACTACTTTAATAGTCGTATTATGCAGATGTAAATGGGTCACATTCCGTTGTTATGATTGTTACAATTTTATCGTCATTGGTCAAATTTAAATTGGATTGTGACAAAATCGGCTTATTCAAATTCAATTTATTTGAGATTATTGTGGGCGATATTATAGCCTGTGGTACCTACTAACCTACCTACATTCTTTTTGCGCACGAGTGTCCCTGTCCCCATATTATTGAGTACGATATGGTTTTGTAACCATGTTTTCATTAGAAAGAGATAATAATTATTCATCATTTTTAATCAATTTTGTTATTTCTCAATTCCTACAGTGTGGACCTCATGTACGTTATAGTTAGGACAAGGCAGCGAGATTTCTAGAAAAAATATGTATGCTATCAATGATGGCATTGTCATCAAATATCAGCCAAAGTTCTACTGGCGTTTGCAACACTTGACAAATTAGATTTACCATTTCACCTTTAGGGTGAACAAAGACTAGTGTTATGATTCTTGTAACTGTAGTCACATTCGTCCTATTTGTGCGTGTAATGCCTAAGTATATCTTGGAGTAATAGTAACAAACAGTCTAGTAACCTATTTGTATTGATGCCATCATTCAACTAAGCAATATCCCTTTGAAAGGAGCTAAGTTTAGCGGCCACTGAACTGGTCCTGTATGTAGATCAAAGCACAATGTCAATATCAGAGCGAGTGGTCGCGCGCCGCCGTCGTCAGCTTACATGCGTACTGGCAGCATGCACCCGGTATGCGTTCGTGAACTAGCCTTCTGAATTCCAGCTCATTGGCGCATTGGCTCATTACCCATTACGTGCATCGTGCGTGCAATTTACACACTAGTTAATAATTCACTCTTACTTTACTATATGTTCAGCAATTTGTTAGATAGATAGATACTCGGAAATAGGTAATTTACAAATGTCAAAAAAACTTTCCCACTTGAAGAACCATAATCTGAAAAGCTATTTCACAAAAATATACTATTTTATTCTGTCAATTACGTAGCTGATTAATTTGTAAAATGTTTTAGGTAAACCGCTTCTCCTCCAATTAGAACTTTGACTAAATAAACTTTGTGTTTAAATAAGGTATGTAAAATTAATACAGACATTAGGCCTGCCGCCTTTCTCTCTATGACCCCTTACCTTGACTCGCCGCGCCCTGCGGCTCGCATACCGTAGCACACGTCACTGCTCCTACAAACCTACACTATTTCATATATTTATTTTATTACTTATCTGCTTACTTTATTATTTAAGTTTGCTGCAGAGCGTGGCATAACATTTCTTAAAACGACATCCAAAATTTAGCACTATTAGTTCAAGCTTAAGATTATGTAATCAATTAAGAAATTTATATTTATATACAGCTCTACTTTATGCTGAAGAGTAAGTAACTGCAGATGCAGAAGCTACATAAGTACAAACAAATATTTTGCCTCCGCATTGCACAAAGCAGAAGTTATGCAAATGCTGTAAGCTCCTTGCCTGTACGTACACTTGTAGCAAAGAGTTCATAGGTACTTTATCGCAAAGGCTTAAAGTCTGATATCATAAAAATAATAAATCAGTTTTTAATCAAAGTTCATTAGTGTAGTTATTTGTATTTTGTGATCTAACTCGGGTCACGTTGAAATGATTTAGTTTCAATATGCGCGGACGTCGCCGTAAATGCGCCTGTCGACCACTAGTAATTTATATCTATTGCCGCTTGTTTATTATTGTGCTGCTTGTGTTATAAACTTCGCTTTTGCATGGGAATTTATTTTACTGCAGAACTCTACATGAAATATAGGTTTTTTATTGTTGAAATATTACCAAACCCCGCTGTGGCATTAAATTAATTGTACTTAAGTAAATCAAGGACCTCATTAAAATCGCATCGATCGAAAACCCGTAAATAAACAAATAAGTGCGCGCATAATAAAACTGATCATAGCTTGATTGTCGGTAATATAAATTAGGAGGTATAAAACTCACTCCATGTAGGTACCTATGCCATAAATTAAATCGCAATTTAATATTTTACTAAACTGCTTTATTATTTGACTTTGGTAACTGAGTTTGCTTTGATAATATTTTCTCTTAACAATAATTTAAAACTTGTAGGTAATATTTGCGTCAAAAAAAACTGATATGAATATGAGTGAAGGGGCTAACGTTGTCCATTAAATTCATTTATGTTAGCAATTAATACGCGTTATAAATGTTTTAAAACAATTCCGAGTTGGTCCTCAGGCGATCGGCGCACCGCTGCGCTCCGTACTCGCTCTGGAAAATGGACCCAGACACGCTATGTCAGTACTCACTACAAATTATCATGGATTTGTATAAATCTAAACAATTATCATTATTGGAGTCAAAAGTACAGTAATACAATAAAACAGTTGTTATTAAATAAGTATTCATATACACGAGAAAACTTGAATTAGTACACTTGTCTATGAAATCTGTTGAACTATTAACATGTTATTAAATACTACACTTTAAAAACCATTGCTAGTTTCTCAATAAAGAATTTATTTAAGGATAAGTGCATCTTTCATAACGGAGCATGGTCTGTTACATATGGGTCATACAGACATAGAAAACAAAAAATGTCTCTTCTGTTTCTGAAAGTTAAGGACATTGGATGCTAATTTCTGAACTTAATTTATATCCGCATAATCTGTGTCCGATGTAGTTTTGGCCTGCATAAACATTTTGAGGATTAGATGCTACAATGTCCTTAATCATCTGGAACAGGAAAGACAATTTTGAACCTAATTCTGTGTATGACTCAAATATTTCCGTTAACAGATTGTCACCAAGCTGAACGCAACGCTAGATATCCTAAATCAAGGCTCTCAACTACAGCCATATCTTAACATCTCGCTGCTTGTGTTTTATAGTGCTGCTGCCAACTTAATTACGAGATGTTCTCGATGGTAGATTGATTGCATCCCTTAAAGGGTTATTGTGCTATATACAGTAAGAACCCCGCTAGTCTATATTGACGTAATTTCTGTATTGCTCTCGCGTGAACGCGTGCGATCATATCGATTAGAGTAAGTAATTCTTACAATAACTCCCTATTAACTGTTAGTAGTTGTAGTAGAATTGAATCAATTTATATCCGCTCTTTCTCAACTCTGCAGTTAATGTTGGTAGTGTCTGTTGAAGGTTATAAAACCATAAACCGAAATTGAAACCCCCATCTTGAGCATCGTGCGGATATCTGGACCCACATATTAAATGAGTCATGAACCAAATTCGGAGGTTCGATACGAGCTTCGTTAAAGGAAATGAGAGAAAGAACGAAATTATAGTGCCGGATTACACTAATAAACAATTTACGCGTAATTAGTTTGATCATCGTGAGAATGAAAAAGAGGTGTTGTAATTTTGTATTTTTATGAGAAGCTTGTATAAATAGCATTATGAAAATGATGGATTATTTGGAGCTAGGCGGTTAAAGAAGAGTTCCTTTAACCGGGACGCATGTCTAACGTCGCATAATAACACGTCCGCGCTCCTCGCCGGCCGTCGCGCGACTAATCAATTGGCGCGACGCGTGATGTCTTCATCAGCCGCCCGGGGGCGTAACGCCCTGCGCTTGCGCACCTAACCTCGTGAGCTTTTGTGCTTTCCACGTAAATATGGTCTGTCTAATGTAATTCCTTATGAGAAGCATTTTGCACCATACCTTATTTTATTTTTTCTTTGCAAATTTTAAATTTGTCGAGTATCGACATAGTTGAAATTTTGCCACTGCTGAAGCTGAAATACATACTGCTGAAACTTACAGCTTAAATTGTAGGGTATAATCCCCTGCGGTGTATTCTTATCACTTTCATAAGTATAAAATCATTTACATTTTTGCAGAAAAGTATTGGGTGTATTTAAGTAAGAATTTAGTTTGCAATAAAATAGATAGGCAGTAAACATTCCACCCGACACGGACACCTTTACAATGTTTGCTCAGCGCAACTCAGACGAGAACTCTAAACCACCTAAGCACGCATGCGATTTATTTAGCAATTGAAAGTGGCCACTTAAAGGAATCAGTGTGCGGAGAGGCAACAAATCCAACAAATTGAACAGGATCGGCAATTACCGAAGACAATGCGTGCGTGAGAGCGGGGCGCCGCGCACGCAGCCCGCGAATTAGACTCGTTATCTGGGGCCGGGTAATTAGGGAACGGTTCCCACGCGCCGACCCTAGCCCTTCAGGTGGACCCACTTATTTCTCCTCTACTATACGCAAACGTACTACGAAAAGTGCTAATACTAACTCTATTTCTGCATTATCCGACTTTAAAGTACCTGAGGCCCAAGACTGATCATTTAAAATAGTCTCAGTTGTGTGACTATTTAGTGTTAACAAATGGCATTTTTTGACACGTTTGTTAGCAATCAGTGCCATTGTTTAGCAGAACACCAGATGTGTCAAAAATGCCATTGACACTCAAAAGTCACACAACAATTTTAAATTAACAGACTTGGGCCCCTGATTCTTTCTTATGAAGTAGAATAGAATAAATGGGGGTTAGTTCAATATCCATTTATACTTAATATATTATGGTATTTCATGACTATGATAATTCGTACAACTAGTTCTACAGCACAAGCTTTTGGTGTAGATTTATTTAATCGGCACTTCACACAAAATTAATCACCACAAATAAAATGAATTCCTGAATAGTATTCAATATGAATATTAATTTCCATCTAAATTACAGAAACCAAGAATCTTAATTTGAATTGCAATCATCTAAACTGTTTTATGCTGTCAATATTTGTTAATAAGTCGTTTAAAATATGGTTGGTTTAGTGAAACCCGTCAAGATTGTATTGATATGATAGCCAACTCTGCGCGTAGAAGTTGAAACTATAACCAATCACTTATCGCCTTAATGTCAATTATCTATTCGAATAGAAAATGGGCTTTAAATAAAAACAAATAATTGCATGGGGTATCTAAAAGGTGCCAAAACTATCAGCATTTGGACAGTTATACTTACGTACTAACTATTTAGTATTCTATGGTTACACTATAAAGAATAATATATCATAATATTACTACGCTTAAGTTAAAACCAAAGTTAAAATAATGTTTTCCGATTTCTAATTCAAATTACTTAGTTACCCGTAGTCCAATGCCCTGTGTAAACGCAATCCACTTCGCTTGACCAAAATAGATCGGAGCCTGAATTCGGTTTGTGTTTAGTCCGATTGAAAACACCGGCACGTTTTTAATAAGGCCTCTATTAGTTTGACGAACGTGTGAATGAGTTTTATTGCCTTTTGCGTTTGCTGGCGGGAGGCATTGGTATTGGCACGTCCCTAAATGATTTAGTACGCTACAAGTAATGGAGTTAAGAAATATACTTAGGAACTTGATGTAATGATACATATAATAATATGTATAGATTTCTGTACCTATACTCAGTTAAAGATGCTTTTTTTATTAAATAACACTATGATTTCCAATTTGACTATACTTGTTGCATATGGCGCGCGTTGATGTCTTTTATATGAACAGATAAACTTCGCGATAAATACAAATACAAAAATCTCTTCAATGCAGAGTGACACAATACCTAAAGTACAGGTAAAAAATAAAGTAGCAATAGGCGGACTTATTGCTAGATAGTAATTGTGATAGGGTAATAAGAAGGTACTTAAAATTTCCCGGTTTGTACCTATCCTATAATTATTTGAGTGAAATAAAAATTTTATCGTTTCTAATTATCGACGCGTGTTAGGTCAAGTAAGCAATGGGCATAGTACACATACGCACATTTGCCTCCATTGAGTGCGTATAAGGCAGTACCGGCATGTCCACCTACGGGCGACAAGGTGCAGTGTCGCGTTGTCGCGCTACCGAACACCTAGCCTGATATACAGCCACACTCACAAACCTGTTAAAAAGACCATATCGTACTTTAAGTAGATGCTCCCCACAAAATGTTAATTGAATGAAATGTATTTTTTTATTTTAGCCATTAGCAAAAAGTTTTTAAATAGTGCTCATAAAAAGAGTTTTATATAAAATAAGCTAGTTTTTGTTAGAGGTTTTAGCAATACAACGAATTCCCGAACATTGATGAGACCTGGCTGATTTCACAAATAAATAGCATAGTATTTATAAAGTTAAAGGCAACGAGAGATCTGGCGCGCCGATTGCCTTACATTCTTGTATCACTTGTAAAATACTTTATTGCTTTGTAGTGAGCGGCCCGTGGAGTAGTCGCTGAATAATATTGCATTTATTTTGTTCAATACTCCGTATCTATGTGAAACAAGTACACGGAACCTACAAGCTACTCAGATATAACATTTTACTCTCGGAAAGCTTATTTCTGTCAGCAAATACATTTCACTTGACACGTTTGTTTATTTGTTTGGGAATTATTTGATTTGTGGCAATCAATTCCATATATCATAACATTTTGGGTCTGCCTTTTCCGGTAATTACTTTCCTACTTTGGTACCTGATTTTTTGGTGAGTACAGCAACTCTATAAAAAGAAATGAGCGAGACACCTCAGCGGTCGTAGTCGGGCGCAAAAGGGACGGAGTTACAGAGTTTCGTTCGTTTTTTGGATTTATAGCAGCGCCTCCCCGTTAGCTTTATCTATATCGGAGCTCGGTGCGCTATGGAGCTATCGCGGGCGCGCACCACCATCTGCTCGGTGTTAGGACGTCTTGGAAACGAGGCCACACGGGCCGCTTTTTTCGATACAATAACTTACAAACTTGTGGTTCGTATGTTCTCTTGGAAAAAAATAAACCTGTCCTCTGATTTTGAAAAGTTAGCGATAGAATGTTTTTTTAACGAGATTGCTTGTAGCTTCAAAAAATGACTACCGAGGGATTTTTCATCTAGATGCAAGGATTTTATCCGCAATACTTACTCGTCTGCAAGATATACTCCTAGGCGCATTCTCTAACTAGCGTAAGGGAGATATTTTGAAAGAAAGGTAAATATCACTATACGAAATCAAAGACTTTATCGTTATTTATAATATAATGAATGTTACAAAAGCAGGTAGTGTGTACCTCGCGAGAGCTAATGATACACTGATTAACAATATTCGGGGCAGATAGCAGTGAGTTACTCGCGGGGGGCGGGGCGAGGGGCCGCGCGATGTTAGATTGTGCCTGCGCCAATTTATGCCAACCTCTTCGTATTAACTGATATCGCCCACTAAATATGCCATTATTATATGCGAAACAAATAATGCTCTCTCACAGTTACAACTGAGATTGTATATTGTTTATATTTATTGCTGAGAAAGGAATTTAAAACTGGATTTATGGCAAGAAATATTGGTGCAGATTTTCTCTAATGAAGCCTGTAGGCAGGCATTCGGTGTTGTTTGTAGCGCTCCGACTTTGATGATTGCAGAGGAAAGGTCAGAGAGATTCTGATTCATTATGTGAAAGTGATTTTTGATGTTCCGTTTAGCATTTTGGTGCTTCAATTCTAGAGGAATGATAGTTTTACGTAAGTTGCCTTACTTATTCACGCGGACGAAATTAATTTCGTTTTGTTTCATTTCAAGTAGGTATGTGATTCCTGAATTTGTACTCTTATTTTGTAAATCTAATTACTTGATGTATTTCTTTAATAGGCATTCCCCCTCGCCCTAACCTTCTCCAAAACTAACCCAATGAGGTTGAATTATTTCAAATAGTAGTTCACCAGATGCAAACAATTGTCTTCAGTGTCTCCAGATCTTTAGAGATGACAAATTCTCATTCAAAAGTTATCTGTACTACCACTTAATGTCTCACGCTTTGTTAAAACGGAATAAAGCCAATTTATAAATTCGTCTGCTATACACGAAGATCATTAATTATGTTGCTGGCTGGGTGGCTGAGAAAAACTTACTTCACTCATTTCGCTATCATTGGCATCGTACTCTGTCTCATTTTCTCCTCTACCAATAATAAGAAACTCTTTTAACTCCTTATGAGTAAACTGCATGGGACGCGGTCACCCGGAGCACTGTACGGGCAAGTGAATAAAGTCGCCTTTACTGTGGAAGTGGTCTCCACTGAAGTCTTTTCAGAAGGTTGCAGCATCAGCTGTCCCTCTCTATTGTTTTGTAGCGCGGCCTCCCCGGCGTTAATGGTGTTATCTCGTGACTCGGGCGCAGCACCTCTCCGTATATTTCTTTATCTTGTCCGCTCTGTTGGCGGTTACCAACAGTTTGTTTTTTACTCATTTGCTAATTTCGAAAATAAAAAGGCGAGCGCGATCACATCTACGCGGTGATTGTAGATTTAGGCTCGCCAGCATTAATAAAATTAACGAATGTTTTTTAAATTAATTGAACGCATCTTACTTGGAACTCCGTTATCCTTCATCGGGCTCGTTCCTGGTATTGGTGCTTACTTCTTTCCTTTATATTTGAACATATTGTCTGCTCGTATTTATGTCAATTCTCGTAAAAGTGTTGCTTATCTCACATTACAAACGGACTAAATTTGCTCGTTTCTTATGTTTAACAAAATTATTAAACATCGAAGTCATAGATATAGGTATGCAAATAAACTCTAGACAGTACAATCCTTGCCATTTCCCAGGATTGTTTACATTAAATTACCACATTCGTTTATAGGTGGTATGTTCATAATAGTCGGTGTGCGGTTGAGACGGCGCGCGCGCCGCCGCGAGCGGGGGCGGGGTCGACGCATGCGCGGGCCACCCCGGCGACGACGCCCCGCGCCCGCTGAGCTTCACCTATGTTTAGACGGCTTTATTGTTGAAGAAAGTGGAGAAAAGTAATAACTATCCCCTCCCCCCCAGAACGGTACGAAGCCAGGACGCAAGCTGTCACGCCGCTGACAACCACCGTGCTTGCGAACTCTTGATATTGCATTTGCTTCACCTTCTCCTTAAATATTTACTAAAGTTTTACTCAGGCTCGGGGTATAACATTATTGTATGGTATGAGCATTTATGTTTTATTGTATAGTTAGGATTAGGCTACTGTTGCCGAAAAGCTCATTACATTTTAGGAAGATGACTTATCTCTCTTTCGTGTTTCGCGTTCCTTCGTAAGTAGGTATGACGATGTAAAAGGGGTAATTAATTTTGGATTGAATCAAAAAAGAACAATACCGCCTGAGTCAACCTCGTTGCGTCTGCACATATGTGATTTCACCGCGTTATCTCGGCTAATACATCAATGGCTTGTCCAGTATTGTTAGTGACGCGTCGAGAAGCTATTGTGATATGTTGCGTTGCATCGCTTCGTATGTCGACAAGACATCGATAACTTATGATATCGATATTTTAAGCAAAATATTTTATTAACAGTTTTTCACTTTTTGTAAGACTTTTCATTTTGAAACTAACATATTAGCTAGCATTAAGTACGAGTACCTATACCGCTCTTTGTAATCCATATTTGGGCATTTTGTATTTTAATATTTTTACATCCTTAAAATAATACTATCTATGAATTTATGATGGTTTTAAAGACATTTATATTTGCGGATATCGATTTACAAAATACTATAAATAAATACAAAGTATCGATAGTAAGCTATAAAGCTGGCAAGTCATCACTACGTATTGTGAGTGAATGGGGTACTTATGGCTCAAAGCCCTTGTTACGTAACTTCGGATAAATCGTTTCAAAATCTACCAGCTAGGATTAGACTGTGTGTCGATAGCCTCTCGAAGCTCCGGGTACTTAGTGTTAACAACTACATATATCTTGCAACATTTAGGTACTTACACGCTTTAGGGTTAGCTCGGAAACACGAGGTATTGAAATGTTATACCTCTAATACTTGTATTTAATGTTGCTGACTCATCGGCTTCGATTCCATTCCAGGATTTGTTACGAGCGCGTTTTGTTTTGTTATAGTCAATTAGTAGAGTTATAGATAAGGCTGATTTAAATTGTAAGTAATGTAGTGAGTTAAAGAAGGTGCTTAATTGAAAGAGATTTTTTTCACAAATCTGAGATCCCAATACTAGTTTTAGTGTCGTAGTATCTTCAATTTGTCAATTTCCCCTTCGACCGCCGAACCATCTGTAAAACACTTTGCTTCAAAAAGGTATCAGATAAAAGATGAACATAATAATTTATAATACGAAGGGTAATAGGGCAGTGTCAGCCCTCTACGTACTAACTGTCACACACCATGGTACTCGTAGAGGTCAATTCGCCCCACGGCTATCCTTGTATGCAATCGCGGCTTACTCGTCGTCGATTTATTTTGTGCTTGTACAAAATACGTTTACTGTTATTCTGGTGCATTATGCTTAAGCTATTACAGATGTTGGTAACCTGTTTTATAGTTTGGGACATCTTTGGCACGAATATGACTAATCGCGTATTAGTGAATGCAACAGAAAAATATAGTTATCTTGATAACAAATAAGAACTTTGGAAGTAGGTTTGAAGTCGTTTATGTTAGAGTGAAATGTAGGTATACTTTGAGAAACGCTACTCTAAACTTTAGCGTGATAATCTTTAAATGTAGACTTTGATACTGCATAGACACATTATTGGCAAGTTTTAAACTGAGATCACTTCTATGACGATCTTTAACATTGTTATATGCACGAGTAAGTAGGCGCCTATCGTTTAAGTTGCCGCATGCGTAACGTTGTCAAAATTTGAACCAAGAACGTCAGTTCGCATTTTAGTAAGTGTGTCGACGTCCTCAGTAATCTGTCAATTAGCCAGCATTCCTGGCCCGTGACCCATACCGTGTCGCAAGTCCCAACGCTCGCCCGAGGATGACTAACTGCTTTGCAAACTCTAACTAATGCCATGCACTCCAACCTTCTGTTCTGTACTATGTACTTAAACTTATGTATAACATATCGTACATATTATGTTGTACTAACCTTTATCATTCACCTATTTCTTAATTCTCTGATTTAATGTAAACCCAATCGAATGCTATAAATCTTGACATAAAAATCGTGATAAAATTTGAAATCAACGAAACAATATTTTAATTGCCATGTTAGCCACGCTATTTATATAAATAAGCAATACGTTAAAATGATAATAGCCTTCAGTCGTCTTTGCGTCGACTTATCAAATCATCATCAGTGATTAATTAACTTTAATTAAACAGTTAAAGCTTAGATAAGCGCGGTATATGCAATCCTTATTGCAAGTCCATCGCTGATCGACGCCAGTCCCACGACGTGACTCGCGATGCATTAAGATACCATATTACATATTTCGCCACCTATATGGTTGTACTCATACAGAGATTATCGTCTAAAATGGCTTCATTACCCTCTCGGCGCGGCCACATTATGCTAATACACTACTCCACGGGTTATTATATCATCCAGGCACGCGATACACATTTTAAAAATGGAACAATTTTAAATTCGCCCCCCGCAGTGACGCGCCTGCGCCTCCAAGCTCTCAGATTGGCAGAGTGAGTGACGTCTGCTGTCCTTATTGGTCGATAAGATTTGACAGATAAGAGCTGGCGGTCCACATAAAAGACGATATGTCGTTTCCTGGGCATTTTTGACTTGTAAAAATTTCTAAACGGTATCGCGGTAACAAAAAGGTACGCTATCTGTACAGACCGGTCGGGCATCTCGTATCTATCACATGGGAATGAAAACATCTGTCGACATTTTGTTATGTCTGGATCGTATTTTTTACGTGCGCGCGCGCTTTATGAAGTGGTAAGACGTCGAGGTTTTGTTTGGATTGTGTAACGCGAGTTGGATCGCCCTCAGCGTACTTCAAACATTATTACAGGCTTGATCGCGTTCAGACGAGAGACTCCCTTTTGGTCATCGGAGTCGAACCATTGTTATAGGACTTTGACACTTGATTTGTGATATAACTGTAGTTGAAGATAAATCTGAAATGAAGGTGGGTAACAATTTCATATTACTGTTCGCAGGGGGTCGTTTCTGTTCGTTTTCGCCGTGCATCGAGCAAGTTCAGCGGACGTGTATGGCGCTGAGGGAGCACGGGTTCCTGGACCTCACCACCATGGAGGTGCTGCAGTCCGAACTCAGAGTAAGCCGCAGGACGGTCTCAGTCAGGGACTTATCGTTCCTCAAAAAAGTTGTAAGTACTTTTTATAAACTTAACGTAATTTCTCGGATATTTTATAGTTTCAAACTTTTTCAGATATTTTAACTAAAATATGATTAATTATGTTAACCGCATATACCGATAAAAAAGTTTAGTCATCAAAATAGAATTAATGTGCATACCGTACTCAGAATAATTGGTCTGAACCTTAACTGTCATTATTAGTATTCTCCGAAGTGTTATTATAGATTTACAGTGCACTTTATAACCCTAACTAATTCGAACTGGTTTCGAATTTCGCAGTGAGCTCCGATATTGTCTTTGACATTCTAACATTTATATTGTAGTCCTATTAACTTATAGCTATTAACGGCTTTATATTCAGGGTGGCATAATATGTGATGTGAACGATGGAAAAGATGAATTAACGAAATTTCCAAATGTAATTACATAAAAGTTCGGTAAGGAAACCGTAGCAATGTTTTTATAGTCGCTAGTCCATCCATACAGAGTTACTTTCTCATGCTATTATGAAATGGAAAAACCCAATGCCTTTACTAAACATATTGGATTCCAAATGATTGCAAACAAAACGCACGATGTAACCACTTTTTAGAGTCGAGATGCAATGGCAATGGTCGCAGCGGGGAAATGTGCAGGACTCAAAGGAGCCATACGTCCACACGTCAAACAACTATGAATGGGAATCGGATATGAATGGGCATAGAGCCTGATAATTGGGCATCTGCGGATTTGCGGAGGGCAGTGGTGCGTGAATACGGTCATACATCTCTTGATGCGAGACTGACGTAGATTGAAGTTCAAGTTGTACCAACTTGAAGTGGATGGGGTTCTAAACCTCCCATCATTGTGATTGGTGCGCGTGTCTCGAATTAAATGGGAATACGTCGGGATCAAAGATATATTGGAGCACGTAGAGAAATGGATCGTGGGTAAAAAGCTGAGGTTGTGAAATAATGCGCATGGTAGAGATTTGTGTGCGAATCTCCGAAGTATCGGTAGACGTTGATGATGTTCCTCGTTTGAAAAATATATTGGTGTATTATCTGATAATAAATAGGAGTTGATTGGGCGTTCTGTTGTGGTGGTTGCTGTGAAGGTAGATATTGAGTTAGCGAAGGTAGGGGCAGATGCAGGCGGTATCGGCGACATATCGGGCCGCATCGAAGACGTCACGCGCGCCGTTTGTCGCGGCCGGTCACGATTCGCGAACGGTAGCTCGACGATACACTCGATGCTCTTTTGTCGATGTTTGTTTACAAACTTTCACACGTTATTCTATTTTATTTTTAGTTTAAGTGTAATGAAGAATAAGTAACCATTTCGATAGGATATTGTTTTCTTTTTTTTACTGCTGACAAATGACTCCTCCTTGGATTTTCCTGTACTAGTTTATAGCCAATTGCTCATTTGTTATAACATACAAGAACCACTATTTATGGGTAGTCTAATTTAAACTAACTTGATTTTATACATTCAACCTGAATTCGGACTTCGGAGTGACTTGACCTTACAGATTATTGTAAAATTATACAACTTTAATTAAACACTTTACTATCTGAAATAATCAATCGTAAAACTATGATAAAGCAAAGGTTTACCTGACCTTAAGACGTTTTACAATATAAATGCATCGAATTGAATTACGGTCTATCGATAAAATAATTCTATAAACGGAACATGTGTACCTTGCAAGGGCTCGGCATCCGTGGGATAATCTCAGCTCATTTTGAAAATATTTTTCTAGTTAACTTAAGATTAAAAAACTGTGTTTTAAACCGAAATGAAAATATAGATTTAATGTGATGTTTTAGGTGAGTAGATACTTGAATAAAATGCTGAAATAGTGGACAAAAAGTTTTTGTTTTTTTTACTATACAATTTTTTTATCATTTGCTTAGAAGGGTCGGTTTTCCAAAGCTCGCCTAAACATGAAAAAATATTCCTTAAAATATGTAAAAGACTAACTCAAGGCAATTAGGCCCTTAACTAACCGCCTTCGCTAATACTGTACGAAGTCGTTCCCATATTACTTCTCTCGTACCATATTTCGCAACACCTGTTAACGTTTCCATTTAATATTCATAAATTACAGTAAATAGTGTTAGTAATACCCTCTTGAACGAAGTGGAAGATGTTTCTCACACGTATTCCGCTCGGGTACCTCACTTTTCAATTTTGCAATGTAATAGGTATCTGTTTCAGTTCGATGACGATGTTTAAATATACCTATGTAAATACATTTCGTGAAATATTTGCGTGGTAAAAGCCAGTCAATTTAATAAGAGACTACTTTAATAAATTGTAAAAGCATTTACGCTAATAAACATTAATTAAGTTTGTAAGTTGGATGTAACAAGACATTAAGTTACCATCATAGGAATGAAATTACAATTGAATGGGCCTATTCCCCCATCCGAATAAGGTTGGTGGCCCTGCACTGAACCATATGCGAAATTGCGAATGGCATCCCAGTTGAAACCGCGCACCGCAGCAAATCATATCCAGTAGGCTAATAGTGCTGTCATACTTATGGGAAAGCTACCTTGTAGTGCGATAGTGTATGGCTGCTACGTCTGCCTCGTAACATGAAACGCTTCTTGACAGATTTTGTGCACCGATTTTACTTTAAATTATACGCACTTTCTCCAACTGACAGTTTAATCGTTTTTGCTAACTATTTTATTTAGTGATCACATCTAGCTATAAAATACTCGACAAGTAGTAGTAAAATATATTTTCCTCCTTATAATTTCTTTATAAAGATCTAAATAAGCATCTATCCTAATTTAGATCTGGCTTTATAGTTATGAAAATGATTTATATGTGCGCCGACGCAGCTGCGCTGGAACAAAGCCGCTCGCTCACATTCCCACATTACTTACCGAAATGACTGATCGACTTACAAAGATACCTTCATTGTGCTATGGATATGTCACTACGATCTTGAGGAACTAAGTTTGGCTAATCTCTCACATAAAGTGTATTCTCGTTACGCCTCTGTTTTCGTAAATATAAGACAAGTCTCTTATAAAATCTAAAAATTCGTTGCCATTTCTTTATAAGTTCTTTGTAAGTTCCATCGTCATTAATATTTGTTCGTTTACAAGTACGTGTATAAGCATTGTAAGTATCATCTTTAAACTCGAAGGAACAAGTTGTAAAAACTCTGAAATCAATAGAGCTTCTGATTTGTCTATCGATAACGAATGAATTGACTATCGATTCAATGTCAGTCTCGAAAATAACTTACAATGAACCCACGTCGTTGATGGCAGTTCAAAAAAGAAAACAAGAATCGATCTTAAATTAAAACTGGTCTAACATTGGTGCAATCTTTAAGTGATTTAACCACATTTACTGCATTTAAAAATACATCTAGAATGGAAATTTTGATACCAGTAGAAAATTTATAGCAGTCATTTCACTAGAACATTGCCCGCTCCTTAACAGTCCAAACTAGATTCCAGCAAAAGCAATCAACGGCGTTGCTTACCAGCGACTTAATCAAAACGACACATTGCCGCAGTGTTGCTAAACACCAATTTCCATACAATTAATCCGGAGAACCATTAAGCATAGCTATAAATCGGTTTTAATTTCACGGTCCAATCTAAACCGGGGCAAGTCTGGCGCGTGCTGCGGACGATATCATCTAATCGCGCGATCGGACGCGACCGGACTCATTGCGGTTGTCGCGAGTGGAGACGCGTGTCCAAACATTGTCGGCTTCCCAGCCGCCCAGCGTCGTCGGACCCCTCGTTTGACATCTGGTTAAACCTACAATTACAAGTCCACTATTCTGATAAGGCCTTCTCGTTTAAATTAAAGGATCATTACAATCTAATAGTCATTCATTTTTGATGACTGGTTGTCCATATTCGTTATTCAGTTATGAACCTTATTTTTAACATTTATAAAAACTCTGAAAGGTACAAGAAAATTACTTACGGAAAACCCTATTTGCACGTGTAAATTAACTTGTATATGAATAACTTGTATATGAAAATAACACTTAATCAAGTTATTGGATAAGTACATATTAAAGTTGTCACAACACAACACAACGTTGGCATCAGACATTGATCTAAATCCAATAATATTTACCAACACCATTCACCAGACAGCAAGAACATGCGAATCAAAGAACAAAGAGATTTAGGGCAGTGTAACACGATCTGGTGGTATGACGCAACAAATCTGTCGCATGCGCAGGCAAGATGGCGGCATGATCGAGAGCCGACAGCCGTGGCGAAAGGATGCGCCCGCGCCGTGAAATCGCTCGTTACGGCTCTTGTGGCAACGTGTGGAAAACTTATGGTTTGCGGTCACAGTGGCTTGAGCTTAATGTTTGATTAGGGTTTGGAATTGAATGGAACGCTTTCAATGAATTAAAAGTAAAAGCTAGTTGACGAGCCTTGGCCATGATTGTGCAAACGTCTCAATACTTCAGCTGGGTTCGTACAAGCGATCGATGTCCTCGCGCTGACGTTTAGCGGGTCTATTCTCTTGTTTAACAACAACGTTTTGCTGCCTTATCCCAATTCCAGTTTCTATTTAGATGGTATCTGTGAACATTGTATGAACGCCGCCGTCGCCCTTTAAAACACAACCGACTGGCGAATGTTCCTGGGACTCCGACACAGTTTTACCGTTACCACTCCGATCTATAAATCCGGACCTTGACAAAATAATAGGGGAGTCGATAGTTCGATGCTATTAACGCCTAGAATGATATATTGAATCTGCTCTTCTCAATCAGATACCTTAATACAGCCTGCTGCGATGTAATAGAAATTTCTAAGGCACACTTTATGTGTACTTTAAACCACAATCTATAGATCGGTACCCATATGAGGAGTACTTAGTTTATCAAGACACTTTCATTTCTTACCTGTTGACGTCGATGAGTAATAACACTGTCTATATAAATTTCAGAAAGGTATTCCCTATACTATAACTTTTGTAAGGAGTCTATTATAAATTTATTTGTTGTTCAATAACTCTCATTTTCACAAATTCAATAACAATAGATACTTTACATATATTTGTTCTTACCTATAAGTTATACTTTAAAAAATGCTAGAAAACAAAAGCATCCATCAGAGTTTCAAAGTAATAGAAACTATTAGCAATTTCTTTTAAAATATATTATGTGGGTTCTTTTAGTTCTTTTAGTATAGGTATAGCATGTTAATTTTACATTTCCAGTTATTTTCATGTTTGCCTGCGCATGAACTTCTTCCCTTTTCAAAGTCGGTTAAATAGAAATAATGATGAAGCAAAAGTAAATTCATGTTTGTTATTCTATATTGATGTTAGACTTTCAAAAAGGTATCTGCATGTTTAGTGCAACATAGGTAAATGATAAACGTGTAATGTAGTTCGTGCTTCATTTGGCACGCTCGTATTTATTTATGCCACTGGTTAGTGAACGGTTAGACTCAATTTAGTAATCTGATTTACTGAACATACTGTGTGAATGAAATATTACCTACATGAAGAAGCATCTTTACTGTTGTGCAATGTTCAAAGCGCTCAAGATACAAGTAAGTACAAGATAAAACTAGGTATGATCTAGCTAGAATTTGTTTTGTTATCATGTTTTGAATTAAGATTTCAAAAGAATGTGGCACAGACTATATTAATATTTTAGTCAAATATCAGTTCCAAGTGAAATAGGTACCAAATCGTAGAAATACTGATAGAATGCTCTATTGGAGACAATCAGACAAGAGAGCACATAAGAGTGAGTTTGTCACGTGGTGTCAGTTGGTGTTTGTTGGTGCACTCGTGCACTAGATTTTGGCGCGCTCTCATTTGCGATGTGAATTTACGAGGCAGCGGCGTGGCTCGGGATAGAGTCGTCAGTCGCATGTAGCGGAGAACTAGGCAATAAATTAGTGGTCCCGAGAGGAGTGTTCCCACGAGCGAGAAACCCTATCAAGATGGTACCTGAGCCGAACACCGCGTCCACGAGGCCGCCAACAAACGGGGACATGGCGAAATGCTTTATTTTAACGCTCGATTTATTTCGCAGCTGTGACATTTTGTTACGTTTTGTTAGCTGTCACTCGTTCACACTCGCACCTACATTGTACCTCGAATTTATGCTCAGCGCCTAACCCCGACCCAGTGCAACAAAGTCAACTTAAACTTTAATAGAATAACATTGTTTCATATCAACATTTTTGAATCGTTATTATACCGCCTCGGGCTCCGCTCTGGCGCTTGCCCGCTGACTCATACCGGTGGTGGTGCGATAGTTTTCTTCCAAGTTTATTGCCAAACTAGTTTGCATTTACCTCTGCTCGAAAGTGTTTCTTGCCGATTTAAAATTCAGTTTGGCTTTCAAACAAAAATGAAATGAACAAAATTATAATACCAAATAAATTGACCGCGGCTGCACCACAATATAACCCTGTAAATAAGACTGGCTCGCACTAAATCTTATCTGTAAAGGAAAGCTGGAGAGAAAGACGGACGGTGCATTTTAGAGGAATTAAAGCAATTATCTTGGCTGTTATTAAAATTTATTTCACTTAGGGCGGCGGCGATTCCCGCGGAGATTCAGCGCCGGCTCCAGTCGGGCACGTAACTCAACACGTTGCTTCGACCTGTCGCCGCAGCGGACTCATACTTAACTCCGTGAATTCCGAGAGAGATTAGATGAGTGGCGCTACACAATGACCTCAGCCTAATACCTGTCCTTTTTTACATCCGTATGTAAATACAAATACCACTGTAACTCGTGCAGTTTTTTTTATAATTCGTGTGCCAAATCTAGGTACAAAGAATCGGAAGCCGGATCACCTGGCATATCGTGGCGCTGTAAACAATTGTATTCACCTTGATTATATTATAATTAATTAATTATATAAATATGATTAGGCAAAGCACTCACTCGTAATTGTGATTGATAGTGTCCAACCTCCAAACAATGGTATTTGACGTGGGCTTGACCGAACAGATAGAGTTTTGATTTGCCACGCATTACAATCCGACTCGACTCTTAAGAGTAGCTAACAATAGCTGATTCATTTAACTAAATTATTGTAATTATCATTATCCCTTTACAGCAGCTGACATAGTGACGTTATGGCAAATTGATTGTAGAAGAATTGAGTTACTTAAAGTTGGTCGAAAATTGAAGTCAAATAGGTACCGGAAATGTGGCTGACCAGGTATGAGTCATAGAAATTACAGCTATTAATATCCTTAGATCACGATATGAAAGTGACCGCTGAGTTGACGTATTATTGGTATTAGCCGACCTTTGCTTCACCGGCTATAAAGTAGTTGTTAAATGTCAGTTATTAAATGCTCGTAATTTCTATCAATAACAACCAAATTGCTGTCGTATAGCAAATTCCGTACATTAATTTAATATCTCTTAATCAAATATTATGTCTTAGAGTCAATATAAATAAACCTTAGACACAAACGTAGCTAATTATTTGTATAATTGTTACTACAAAAATGATAAACTTTTATCTAGGTATATACTTAACGAGTAAACTATCCGGGAAGCTCACATACACCTTAAGGAGTAGGTAAGTAATTAACATCTAAAAAATTTCGGCTCATAACCGGATTTTTAAAAAGAATATAATTTAAGTGCAACTTTTAGTATGTAACTTTTAACGAATGCGTAAAATTAAATTTGTGCAGCAACCACAGTAAATTGTCGGTATCAGTTTCGCACGTAGCGAGACTCTGTTACCTCCGAGCATAGGTAGCGTGACCCTAGAAGTTTGCCTACGTCGTCGTCGTGACCCGCCCTGACCCCGATCTAGTAACCGCTTGTACCCATTGTCTCTTATTTTACATGTGGGTGAATGTGCAAGCTTCAGCGATAAGCAAACAGTATAATTCTTGTTTAGTGTGACGAAAACAAGTACGAAACTACTGTTCACGTGTTGAACGTTAAGTACATCAAACTGAATAGTTATAATTTCATCAATATCCTACTGATTAAAACAATACACGGCGAAGTCTTATATCTCTAATTGAAGCGTGTTGCAGTGACAGCTACCCCGCCCACCTAATTGTAAGCACTAAAAATTAGTAATTAATTTAATCTGCATGGAATATATTTTGCTCCGGTCATTATGCTGATTGGCTGTCAATAAGACAAAGTAGGGGCTTAAGTCAGTAGATATCAGGCAATTTTTCGCCGCCACCTCCTTTGCAATAAAAAAATACCATTTTGATATACTGCACACAGTTCTGTCAAAGTCGTTTTTGCTATTTTATTATAAGCTGAATAACTAATACTAACTCACCATCTTATAGTTGACAAAAACTTTCATTAAGTAGGTACCGACTTAGTTCTTTGACATTTCTCCAACGTCTTTGATCCATGGGAATTAAACTCGCTTCAAAGATTTAAAAAAAAACTTGAATCCGTATAGATCCGGTATGGATACTAAGATCAAGAGCTACCTAGCTGAGGACCAAATAACTAAACATCATTATTTTAAAAACGATAAAGAAGAACTTTTCCGTTTGAACATTCTTTGTAGTACGTATATGACCTTAGTTCGAGTCGTTGATTGAAAAATCTCGATTGCACAACTGGTAAATGAGCTCATTTGGCTGCTATTGTCTTGGACGGCCCGGTGGGTAGATTAATGACGTGTAGTTGGGACATCGATTGCGTTTCAGATTTATATCTCAAAAACTTATCTAACATTACCTATTATAATATAAGCGAATAGGAACCTATCTTATCTTATAAAATCCTTTTATTTTAATTAAACTGTATTTCTCTAAAATCGCTTTTGGATTTTAAGTGTCATATCTTGCAACTGCAAATATGCAATACGTAAATGTTTTCATCTTCTTTCAGTCCATTGAAAGATATAGTAAATAATAATACAACATTTCTCATTGAAAACGGAGAAATAAAATTAAGTTTTCATCGGAAAGAGTTCGTGATTGCACGGTTAACAAAACAATGTCCGGTCCAATCCAATCGATAGTTATTTGTAAGGGTATTTTTTTGTATAGAGCTGTTTCTAATTTAGTACAAAGGGTTAACTGTCGTTGGTTCAGGAGCTGGGAGATGGAAAGCTCGTGACTGATGGTCTGCGGCGCTCACGACACGGCTTCTGGCCCACAGCGCTTTGCCATTTGCACCGACACAGCTACAAGCTAGGCTCCGCCGCCGCCGTCTTTTACTTTCTTAAAAGTAAAGTTTCATATTGCTAAAGTTTACGTCTGAATATGTTCAATTATTCTCTTCCTTCTCTAGGTTTTTTCAGGAATATTTTAATAGTTACTCATATTTTGACTCTATCTTGTTCAACAAAACAAGCTTACTACATTCGTAGAAGAAGAAAATAAGTAGAAGTTTTCTTCTTTGATAGACGCTTTTTAAGTGATAGAACAGAGTTCGAAATCAGAATGGCGGAGGAGAGGGTCATTTGCCCTCTAGTAACGACAAATAAGATATAAAAGTAGTGTCGGCTTCATAGTACATGCACCGGGCGGACAGCCGACCTCCGACACGGAAGGCAAGCGTCACGACCCCACAAAAAATCGTCACAATACGCGCTCGTGACTTGACCCCGGCTCATTCATAACATCCTCCTGAGAAAACGCTACGTGCAAGCATTTTCGCGGGAATTTGATGCGGTCACATTTTTTTTTGTTAAAGTCGGCTTCATTCAAAAATAGAAATCAAACTTCTTCTATAAACCAACCAAAGTCGAACTCGGATGACACGTGCAAAATAAGCAATGTCATTTTACAATTCGCCGCAATCGAAACACAAAGCATTAACCTTTTTTCGCTCCAGATTCATACATCATTAAGACTACTTACTAAAGATGAACTTTAGTCTGCATCCAACTGCGCCGTATGTCAAGCTTAAATTAATTCTCTTTATCGAGCTTACATTAACATGATTGATTGCGTAAAAAGTAATCTAAATTGCCCAACATGGATACCTTTTAAAAAGTAATGACCATAACAAAAAGGATTTAAACTGAAACAAACACTTCATGAGATTACGTATCGATCCAGATTTAATAATGTCACACAGATTTGACATTCACACCCGGTGAAAGTGCAGGCTTATTGAGTCGATTCGAATGATAATCGATCGATTGCGCGGTATAATCGTATTATCGATTCACGGGGGGTCCATTCGTCCACACGTGCACTCAATGAAGTTTCGTTTAGCGTTGGTATTAAGCTCATGAATGAAAGTCATACAGCCAATGTCAAGTTTATTGTTTGAGTAATTTGTGCTATCTGATCACGGGATTGGATCAAGGCCACTAATATAACGCTTTGAATTACATATATTAGCCTATTAATTAAAAGTAATAGATTAAATACCGTAATCTATAGTTGCGGGTTATAAAATTTATTAGGCCGACTTTTGCCTATGACTAGCAATCAACTGAAATAGATTTATCTTAAAACATTTAAGCTGATTTTATTTGCTGTGAACTGTGTATTTAACGACAAACTTTATGTACAAATACTACCTGAGCAAGAAAAAATGCATTCGAATGACAAAATATGTGTGATCGTGTCGAGCGTAAATAATAAAAATAGTACCTACTTACTTTATTAGGGATTAAAATGCTTCACGTTGTATAAATAATAAATATATTTTAAGTGGAGTCAGTTTAGGTTCC
Organism: Anarsia innoxiella; assembly: GCA_947563765.1. Lineage (NCBI taxonomy): Eukaryota > Metazoa > Arthropoda > Insecta > Lepidoptera > Gelechiidae > Anarsia > Anarsia innoxiella. The sequence continues at coordinate 12,971,129 of OX387390.1, forward strand.
ATGTTCAAGATGGATGAAAAATTGCGTCAACTACTTAGACTAACTAAAATTGAACTAATTATGATACTGACTGCACTCCGCCAAATAACATCAAGAACCAAGTTATGTGTCGGTATCTCAAACATATTACATAAATAACCTACTTATATTTAAAAGATCATAAAACATTTATCAAAGGAACCCTAAGGTTTCTTCTGGCTGGCAATCGATCGTGTATTCGGGTAGCCGAGCCGGTCCGGCGTGACACGCGTGGAATGTCACACCGGAACACGTGCTCCTGCCGTCGGGTGACCACGAATATCTCGCAAACATTCAAACAAACATATCAGTAGCTTAGGACAACTAAGGATATCACGAGTTTATATTGCGTTCACGGAAACGGAAATTATTGGCGTAATATTGATCAACTTGGTACCACTACTGTTAATTGTTTTTTGCGCGTTGTCTTTAAAGTAACTTAAATTTAACTACTGCCTACCACGTAAACCGTCAATGCATAAGTAAATAAATACTATTCCATGTAACGCTATCTACCACGTCTTAGAAAGAACATAAAATAGTCTTAAATAGACTACTTAGGTACTGGCAGTTGTTTTGTAACCGCATGTACTTAATATCACCATGAAACATTTGCAATTGCAATATCGAAAATACAAATTTGCGTTGAATATTTAGCTAAAAGTCCGATAGAAGGGCGAAGGCTTTGGTGCACCATCGGCATTCATTACAACAGATACGCCGCGTGATTCATGCGCTCTCATTATTGACAGATGGCGGCGTAATGGCGCGATTGATTTACGATACGCTCCGTTTAATCGTTGCATAACCACATCCCGCCTCCCTTGAGCCCTATTTTTATGCAATATTTCTAAAGGACTGCCAATATCAACCTACATTGCAATTGTGTTCAAAACTTATTTTATTCCGTAAAAGAAACGAAATTGGACATAAAACATTATTTATATTGGTTTGGTTGTGAGATTCATAAACGAGCTCGACAAAAATAAAGCATTCAATTCATAAAGGATTCTTATAGGAACTCAAAAAGTGTGTATTAAAAAGAACTTTGTATGTTTCACTTGATGTATAATAGTCATCGTAGGTATGTCAATTTGCATTATCAATAACCCTTTCAGTAAAATGATAAGGTGAAATCGTCGTCCAGCCACCTGCTAGCGTGCGTGTATCATATCAGAGACATGCGTGTTGACCGCTACCGACGCAACGCATTTTACGATATCTCTTTATTTTTTTATTTATTTCTTATTTTTATTCGACCGGTATGAACGTCTAAATCCACGAGCCGGGTGTTTATCACCAGCTGACGTTTATGGCGACAGGGTACATGCCTCGCTGATAAAACTTGTATTTTGTTTCGACCATTTTGGCAGCTCAGTCATTTTATCGCCATTATTTTTTCATTTTCAAAATGTTCGTTTACGATGTCATTTTTGAGAAACGTTTCGCGAATGTCAATAAGTTACATATCTGAATAATCGGCTAATTCTTATGAATTTGGTTGGATTGTAAAATTTTGAACGTATACCTATGAAAGTCTACCTAGTATCTTGTTAGAAGATCCCGGATTTAGCTCTACGGCTACGTATGTGTGTGACTGTAATATAAAGAAACTGAATAAAAAGTCGTCATTAGTCTATTGCCTTGCAATTTTTTCACTAGGTGTCTATTTTTTACCTCACAATTGATGGAGCAGCTAAGGTCTTCGACTCCCGAATGTCCACTAACCACATTTCGGCACGGGCCAACAGGTAATTATTTTAAGTGTCAATAAATAATAAAGTTGGCCGCGCGCCGCTGAGTGCTCGTCCATCTCTCTTATCTCAATTCTTAATGCGCCTCTTTGCTTGTTATTCTTTTTTTTTTACTTTATGTTCGTTTTTGTCCATGTCATCCACTGGAGAGTTTAAATTTTGTGTTGACAACATGAAGGTTTTATGTTTTAATCTGGGTTTTAAGTTCGTTTAATCGCTAGTATTAGAAGTCTTCCTCCTTCGGTATTTATATTTTATTTTATAGCAGCTTATCTATTTAATACTCTTTCACCCATGTAGGTATATTGTTATATAAATTGAATTCCCATGATAGTTGGTATACTTAAACTAATGATGTCTCAAATGTCTGAGCTGAAATTAACGGAACAATTTAGGTACTTTATAAAATTATAGCCATAAATCAAATGTATAACAAGTGGACATGGTTTTGTTGCGTTTCCGAACCCAACGGTCCCATCGATCACGCGCGTTCCAACTTTGAATTTATGTTACGTAATTGCGGTGCGTGCGCATATTGCGATGCCTTCGATATTATGTTGTTTTAAAACAGTTAATGGCTTGATATCTCTGTTAATGTACTGCAATTATTGTTACTCGCAAATTAGCCTTATGGAGCTATTTTTCAAGTCCTTTGCGGGTCGATTTGTGGGTTGATTTTAAGTACTGGCTGTGGTTTGCTTGAAAACACACTTACGATTTAGAGATGATATTGTCTTGAAAAATGACAATTTGATCTTAAGGGTTAAGTGGTTGTTTTTATGTTGTGGACCAAGGTTAAGCTCGAGTTCATACTGCGGTTAGCTAGATACCTTTGGCCGCTGCGACGGGATCTAAATTAGTGTAATCTTCACCACAACTCTGTCAAGGTTTCTCTTAATTCTAATATATACCTACGACTACTCGTATGTTGGCCACGTTAGCCAGCTTTGAAGTTATGCAAGAAACAAAACCACTTTTTCTAATAAATATATATAATAAAACTAAAAAATGTAAGCTACGTATCTTAGATTTTGATAAATATAGATCGCCCATCAATGTCAAATTAATACTGTGAAACGTGCACTTTACTACCTTACTTAACTAAAGTTCTATCAATTCGTAGACATGTTACCACAGTTAATTAATAATCTGACAGCTTGTCTTTTATGAAGTTTTCATATCCGGATGATTTGTAGTTCCTATAGTGAAGTCATCTAGGCACCGTAGCCTACATAACACAACTCAATGTTGATGACGGCGTTTAGCAATTTCGCGAAATGAGAGGGGACATCTGAAGCGCCATTCCTAGTCTGTTATTATAAACCCGCGTGGCGCCACCGCGGTCTACCATGTAATTACAAAAATATACCTCTACGAACAATGCCTACTATGCAAGTTTCCTTTTCCTGTTACTAAACGAACATTACTGGTGTACGGTGACAATTAATGGTGAATAATACCTGATATTCAAGTTGTGAAGCGTCACAGCTTTGCCGCGCTCGATCACGGAAGTGTTTCTTTGATAAATATAATTTTTCGGGATTGAAACCGTAGCAGTCTAACGCCCGTTATTAATAACCTATCCTGATCCGTTTTTTACCAAATCGAGATTGAAAAAACAAAACACAATTGTGTTCTTGACATGTTTTTGGTACACAAGTGACAATTGTGTTTTGTTTTTTCAATCTCGATTTGGTAAAAACGTAAATGACAAATGGAAATGAATCATGTTATTTAAAAGTGAAGTTATATATCTACCCTGGTTGGTAGCATGGAGCTATTTCCAACGTGTACCACAATAACACTTATTTTAAGAAAGTATTCGTTTATTCGGTAAAAGATCGTATCCAGAATAGTCCTGCGAAAATAAACTATCCTTTCTTATAAATATTTACAAGTAATCTGTTTACAATAAGAAAGTTTTTTAAAACAAGACGTTTGTATTATTCTGATGTAAAGAGGACATGAAAAAGCAGCTTTAAGCGGTCTTATTACTAGACCGCAAAATCTTTCAGCACCTTTTAGGAACTTAGCCTTTACGAGTTATTATTACTATCACAAGTAGTAGGTACAAAATATTTATGAGCAGGTATTGTAAGGTGGCTCACTAATGTTCCCACAGCCTAGAGTATTGGCGGTTGACGGGTTTGTTTGAAGGACGATCCGCTACAAGCTTGAGCCGTGACATCGATAATTACGCTCTACGCCCTGACCCCCTTGTAGTACCATCGCATTCAAAACACTCAGATTCTTGCTCAATCGATTTTGAGCTTGAAACAAAACAATACAGTATCGTTTAGTTGAATTAATCAATGACCGAGAGGTTGCTTTACATATCTACGTAATTTGAGACGAAGTGCTTATCGGCCAGGAGCGTTTTATGACGTCAAAATTTGCCCTCGCTCACTGCTCATGCTGCAGAAGCGATTCCAATCGATCGCTACATTCCTTACAACAGAAGTTTTTAAAGTTGGCAATCAATTAAAACTGAAAAAAGCTGACAACTTTTTTCTTAAAATCTGAAGATCATTGCGCGATAATTTATAGACTTTTGTTGTAAATTTGTAATACCTATATAAAGTTATATACACTTAGCTATCATAGCTAAACTTTGTGTGCCCGATTGTACTGTCCCATCGAGCACGTATTGGGCCGGCACTCGGCAGGCTCTAATGGTGTATCGTCGTAATTTACCTGTGTTGATCTTACACGTTCAGCAGTTAGCAGGTGATGATGAAGTGACGTCATCGGACAGCGTTTAACAGCAGATAACAAGCCGCTGGTAATTCATACTCCAGTCTCAGTTAGGGTATTAAAATTTTGGAGAGTCTATGAAATGGTCCCTGTTATAAAGAACTAATTAGAAGGAGGGAGAGAAGGTTTATGTTCTTGGCTAACAGTAACCTTTCTAGTATTTTACGCATAAGTTATATTTTGCTTAAATTTTATTTTAGTAAAATAAGTACATTATTATCCGTGATTGCATTCGGCCTTTCCAGTCTTCTACATTAATAAAACCATATTTATCTGCGGTTTGTTTCTTTGTTTAACATTCTAGAACTTAGCACTAAAGCAAATATTTAAAAAAATCCTATTATTTGTTTCAGGGCTCCGAGAATCCTGTGGAAGAGAAGCCCAACAGTGAGAACAGCTATATAGTTGGCGCATGGCCACAAAGTATGCCAGGACATACCGGCTACTTGACTGTTGGGACCCTACCGCCTGCATTTAGACGAAGAGGTACCTAAATTATCAAATAATGATTCCTGGTTACAGTTTGATAACATGTCTGTTAGACATCAATAGAACTATTGTACGAATAAAAAATATTTTGTTTTAAATTGAATAATATAAACTTTAAATTATTTTCAGGTAAAACAATGCGTGATGACAAATTTGAAATCATCCCGATCGAAGAAAATGACGTGTAAACATATTGAAAGTAAGTTATAGCAGTTATCATGTTCTTCATGAATATTGAAGTCTTATATGTTCATATTACAAATAAATACAACATCGGGCACCGATTTTGCAGATATTCGTCTAGTTCACAAATTATTTTCAGTATGCCTTTTGGGAACACAAGAGTCCTTTTTTTGTTGTGTGTCCATACCTATACAATATAAAACTTTATACTTTTTGAACGCAAAAATGTGCTTACTAATCTAATTTCGTTTCTTTCAGCTCCAATGACGACACCAGTATAACCTCAAACTTGTTGATCATTTTCAATTTTAAGCGAGTTTTATCGTATGAATGAATTCTAATAGGTACTTACTTACATAAGTTTTAAAAATACAATGTTTTATTTTAAAATAAATGAAATCACAAGGAGTACTTTGTTTTATTTTGATATGAAAATTCGATTTGCGAATATTTAGGGTTAGGTACGTATTTAATGCTTATTATCCCTTGTTCGTCATATATCCTTTATTTGTAATTCGCGTAGGCAACTAGGCAGTCCACCGTATACGCATAGCAATACGACGCATGCGCGAAAATGGAAGCTCCATAAAAAGATTGATTTCCTCAAAATGTATTTATTAAACCAAAGCTTTAAAATACATAATCTAGTCAAACTAATAATAAATATATTCTTTAACATAATGATTAGTTGAAACTTACATGCTAAGTGGAAGTCTTTTAACTGGGAGAAAGGACCTTGCACTTTTGAACAAAGTTAAAAAAGTATGAAATAATAAGGAAGTAAACCACTTATATGGCATATTTACATTATTTCCAACTAGACTATAAGTTTATTTTGATATCTATAGCATAATCTTTGCATTAGGTATAGGTAAATAAATATTGCTAAAATAGAAGTCATTATCTATCTATAGAATCTTACCTAATAATTTAAACGAGTTATTTCGGAAACACCAACTTAATTGCGATTTAGTTGAAGATAACAGTATATCAAAGTACATAAAATATCAAAAATTCTCCCAGTCAGTAACCTCCTCATATACCTACTAAAAAGAAAGCTAATGGGCAGTTATACATTAAAAAAATTCTACGTCCTCTATCTATCAAATGCATAAAATTCATTAAATATTTATTAAACATCTCCAAGTACATATACGTAAATAATTATGATATTATAATTACGCGTGATCGTAATTGATAGGAAATATGATCCAATTTAATTATATAGCCTCTATAAATCTAACGCTTTTCTAAATAGTGCTATCATTGCATTAGTGTAGAAATAAAATGAATAGCCTATTTTGTTTATTCCTACCCACTATAACCACGCGTTAGCATAAAATTTTGTTAAGTTTCCATATGAAATCAAGCCTAAGTTTTAATATCAAATTCTGCATGTTCAACATGCCTAGTTCAAATATTAAGGAAACAGTATAATTATTTCAGATGCTAGTAGAATATTTATTGCTCCCTGAAACTACTCAATTAGGCCACATTTTATTGGTGTTTACAAGTACAAAAACAAACTTAGTCTAATGTTTGCCTATTTTTAGCCTTCTACATAGAGTTTAAAGATGATAGTAAGTAAGTCTTAATTTTTTATTGCTTTTTTAGGTTATCATAAATTTCCGCAAGTTTGTTTCTTAATTTAGTCAAAATATTTGATATCACACATGTATATTAGTTTTAACATCAAACCGAGACACAATCCCATTCGTATAAAACATTCTACGAATAAATGGCTTCATGGATACATGCATTCACGAAATCTATAGTATTTTATTAATGTTTTATCAGAAGACTCGTTATTATATCAGAAGACGCTAAATACTTATTTCAATGTATACATTTCTCTCATAACCGAATGGAATATAGTCTTTAAAGAAGCTAGCTATGCTATATCTAAGCACATACATCAAAAGAAACTGAAATATAATAAAAAAGGTATATGTGTATACGTATTCTATTACTTGTATATTGTGCACTTAACTAACTACCAACATAGAAAGCAATAATAGTACGAGCCGTTGTATCGTAACATTTTCTATGCTTTATAAAAATATTTCCTATTTTTTATAAGACAAAAATTATGTAGAGTAAATAATTTAAACACTAATAATTCTAATATGATTTCTAATATGTTTTCCACATCATTGCCGTCCACAATTTATACAAAATTAATATGTGTCCCTTACATTTAATTTTACAAGGAGATCTAAAACGAGCTTTAAGTAGGTATATATTTTTCTCGATCATATTTATGCAAATATTTATCACACATTTATGCAATTCTTCACAACTTTAGTTTAGGAGTAGGTACAGACTGAGGCGTTTAATTAATCACTAGTTGTTAAATTAACAAAACAGTTTTTTGTACCCGTGAGTTTAAGTATAATCTATATAATATTATTTTGGCTTACCTTTAATATATGAATGTAAGTATTGCTTTAATACAAATGATAATTCTGATTCTAGTAAAAATTACTTTCGTTCAAAAAAGGTTTTCATTCATTCCGCTAATATTATTGCAAAAAATGAGACACAAGTAGGTATCAGAATTATTTTTTAGATTTTTCTTCAATGTATTTTACTTGTCAAAAGTTATAACCGTAACTCAATCACGATATTTATCTATTGACACTTAAATTCTAATCTAGCGTGATTCTACAAGTTTTACGGTACTAGAATAGATCGTTCTTAGGAACACAAAAGAAGGCTTCCTTGCTTAGTTTAGATAGGTTGCTTCTGAACCCCATCTCAATTCACTGGCTCAAACTATCTTTTCGTAACACTACAATATTTAAAAACGTGGTACAGTGGAGCTATTTTTGTGCATTTTATTTTATAACGGGGTTAAATGCGCGGTATAAAGGCATATAGAGACAAATCGAAGTGGCACGACATTATGTCATGACATGATAGCGCTGGTCACCAAATAGGAATCATGTTATTAAAACAGGACCTATACCAAATTTAATACCATAATTCCTATTTGAAATCCAATTGGCAAAGAATTTAGGACATCGTTAACCTTAGCTTCATATATCTATTATTTGATAGCAACTAGCATTACTAAGGGCAGTAGATATTTTTAATTTATCACGTTAATGCTATACAATACTCTAAACATCTAGGAATAGTAAATATGATTTTTATTTAGTAATTATGTAAATATAGCTCTTTTTAATAAGTTTCATAAGTTATTTTTATAGCTATTAAAAAACGACCTTGCATAAATGTGTGATTGACATTTGGCTGATCAGAGCAAAAGATAATATGGGTACTTGCTTTTATTTTAATTAGTTGTATATAAAATAGAAACGTGATTTCATACTGCATTTGAACTCTCTAGTAGCGAGTGTTATTACGTGAATTACGAAACAGACATCTTTTATAATTATGACTATAAATCTCAATCAAATGGCTTGGAACACAATAATGATAATTTGGTGCGTTTACCTAAAATCGCTGAAGTCAGTCTTTAGCTGTATAGTTGGCTTGGCGGGGCGCGAGTCGAAGACGGGACGCGGTTGGGCGTTGCGCGCCGGCCGGTTGCTTGCCTGGCTCGCCTTCACCGCGCTCTCCAACTTGTTGCGCAGGTTGGCCGATTTCTGCATCATTGTTTTGAACTCCTGCGTCGATGTTAGATATTATTAATTAGCTTCCATATTTGTTATGCTTCATACCGTTTATTTAGAGCGTGTCTGAGAGAATCACGTCCAGTATTTCGAAAAATCTTCATAGAGAACTAGAATTTATTTTGTTGGTCATAATAAAATCCAAACGTCTGTCCCGTGAACACGGACAAACTTAAACGGATGTGTCATTATCGTAGTTGTATACCTGTAATGAGGACTGCAGCAGCAGCGAAATTTTTAACTTCTTAAATCGTTTCACCATCTTACGGCATATAGATTTTAAAAACAGACATGTATAATATTAGTATACCTGAGGATGTTTAGGTCCAATCCTAGTGAGCCACTGCAAGGCAAACTCGTGAAGCGCACGCACATGTTGCGGAGAACGGGCCAGCTCCGTGCCCTCACGCAGGTATGATATCACGACCGGCACTAGCATCCACAGCAGCTTTATACCTGGAAATATAGATATCGGCATGTAATTTTAAACAAAACAGCGAAAAATCGCAGCGATTGGTGATACACGGAAGTCGTGGTCAGGTACTGACACAGCTCAGGCATTATTCTGCGCGAATTCGGCTCCTAGGGCACATAATAACATGCATATAGCTAACACATTAATCAGCGGTGATAATACTTACAATATCGTTTTTCCAAACGTGTGTAGCCATTGCCTTTTGAGCAGCGTGTTAAAAAACAAATGCAAGACTATCATACAGTGTAAATACATATGTGTTAACATTTGTACACAAAGTAAGTGAACATTGAACGAAGCTTGATCACGGAATACCCACTAAACTGATGAAAAAACTCTGCGGACAGGTCTTAACTAAAAAAGCACTTTATTGATTTGTGCCTAAAATCACGTTGTCAACGTGTTCTTGTCGCTTGTTAAAACAGTTATAAAAATCTCGGCATTAATATTTGCACAAAGCAGTGATTTGTAGATTCTATTGTGATAGCGTGAAGAACATTCATACTTTGTTTTAAAGTGAGAAACATATTCCTCCTTTTAACTTAATGGTACTCACGGACATGCTCCGGCGTGGCGTTAACAAGTTCGTCCAAAGCAGTGAAGGCAGCGATGGCAGCTTTTGTGTGCGGCATGTCGACGGGGCTCCGTGCGAGTATGGCGCGGCCGATGAGACGTCCTGCCAATGCGCGCGCCCACCAAGCCACACACTCGGGCGCAGCCGACGACGACCACACGTTGCGCAGTACCGAACAGCATGACGCGAACACCTGACATACGAATTGAATGATTTTTTAAAATCTAGTTTTAGTATAAGGCTATGAAGATTTTTTCTAACGTTCGTGTTCGCGTAAAAAAGACCTTTTTGCCTACATAAAACTATTTGTTTCGCGAAGCAAGACTTATTTCGTAAAAGCTTAATAAACAATTTCCATCGCAAAGCTTAGTAATTTATTCAGCAAAGCTTAACATCTATTTTCGAGAAGCACAGCGTGACAACTTTTTTAAAAAGTTTTACAACAGTAATTCTCAATTTATTTCGCTGAGCTTAATACGCGTAACTTCAATCTCGTCGCTCAACAATTTCATAACTGAAAACTTAATAATTTCTTTCGCTGTGCATTTACTTCTGCAACAAAACATAACAATTTATTTTGCACAGCAAACTATCTTGTTCCGCAAAGCTTAACTGCATTCGGAAAATAACAACTTCTTTCACGATGCATAATAACTTTCTACGCTAAGCTAAACTTCTTTTGTGGTGCTTTAACAACTCATATTGCGGAGCATTTTCTTTCCCAAAGCTTTCAAAGTTTAAAAAGTTTTCACAATAAATCACAATTCCATTCACAAAGCGTAACATTAAATTTCGCAAAGCATAACAAATTGTATAAATTGTATCGCTAATCACAGCATAACGACTATTTTCAGCATAACACATTGTTTCACTAATCACAGCATAACGACTATTTTCAGCATTACACATTGTTTCACTAATCACAGCATAACGACTATTTTCAGCATTACACATTGTTTCACTAATCACAGCATAACGACTATTTTCAGCATAACACATTGTTTCACTATGAAATGAAAAATCATTTAATCCTGTAGGTTTTGATGAACTAAACACACCATAACGACTATTTTCAGCATAACACATTGTTTCACTAATCACAGCATAACACATTGTTTCACTAAACACAGCATAACGTCTATTTTCGCTAACATAACAAACTGTATCACTTAACACAGCATACCGACTAGTTTCGCTAGCGTAACAAATCGTATGGCTAAATTCAGCATAACGACTATTTTCGCAGCATAACAAATTGTATTGCTAAACACAGCATAACGACTATTTTCGCAGCATAACAAATTGTATTGCTAAACACAGCATTATGACTATTTTCGCAAACTTTTATGGTTCTTTCGCAACGCATTAACAACTTCTTCCATGAAACATAAACTTTTTTCTTCTTTCTGTAACATCTGGTCGATACGTTGAGAAATATCGGAAACAAGTAGATATATTTGCTTTGCTACATCCTTCCTAATCCTAATAATATTATAAATGTCAATGTTTGTGCCGATGGATGAATGGATGTTTGTTACTCCATCACGTAAAAACCACTGAACCGATTTTAATGAAATTTTACAATAACTTAGCTTGGACATCAGAATAATACATAAGCTATATTAATTTAAGATATTGCGTAAATTTTCCAAGATATGATGACAAATGCGTACGAAGTCGCGGGCAGCCTCTAGTATCTTTCTAGCGAATCTAGCGAATATTTTCTATGTGGAATACACAACATTATAAAAATCAAACAAATATTGACTGCTGATTAAGGAAAACTGTAGAAGACGAAATAAAACTGTCACTAACTTGGAAAATTTACTCAATGTGTAGCAATACTCTACCTCGTTGTCCTCAGTCTCAAGACACTGCCGGAAGTGGTTGATACAAGGGTAGTGTAGGCGGGCAGCGGGCGTGGCGCGGCTGAGCACTGCAGCCATACCACGCGCTCCCACCACCGGATCAATACGTTGGTCTGGCTCATCTGAATTCAAAACCGCATTTGTTTTTACTCTTTACACACTACACTAAAATAAACGTACTGTAACGCCGGATTTACATAACAAAATGTGCACGAAATTAGTTTTATGACATTCATTTCATTACAGTTTCACGATGCTAAATAAATTTCGTGATCTGCGTATATTTTTTAAAACTACTGTTATGCAACTACTTTCACCATGTAAACGTGACACGAAATCAGTGTCGCGTAGCCATGTCGTTGGTGATACTGTTAATATCACGACACAATTTTTTTGTGAAAGTAATTTCACACGAGCTGCAATTACTTTTAATGAAATTCTAGACAACATGCATGACACCAGTCTAATGCAAGTTTCGCAATGTAAATCCAGCTTAAAGTGTCACATACCGCTCTTAACCCTTTCAACAAGCTTGTCAAGCGCACTTTGCAGCAACTGCGCGTGTTGTGTTCGCGTGTGTTCGTCGACGCACGCCGCCTTACATTCGGCCGCGCGTTGCAAAAGCAGTATACCGGCTTCAGCGATCGTAGAGTCGCCTTTACTTTCTTTTAGAATCTCCGTTGCGAGGTAGAGAATGGTTGGTAGAACGTTTAAGGCACCTGAAAAAATATAACTAATGCTATAAATAATACATCGATGCTAGATTATTAAACTTTAAAAAGGTTATTTTACTTAATTGTTAATCCATTTTTCTTTCAGCATAACAAATTATATCGCAAACACAGCATAGCGACTATTTTCTCTAGCATAATAAAGTGTATCGCTGAACACAGCATAACGACTATTTTCGCTAGCATAATCAATTGTACCGCTAAATACAGCATAACGACTATTTTCGCTTTCTACACAATGTATTAGAGTACCTACTAATAAGGTATGCCCTGTAAAATGGATTAATTGTTAAGACAAGAGTCATTCTTAATATTTAGGATAAGTTTATAATAGCAACTGGTATATAAATTACCTAAATAAATAAATAATTAGTCGTACCTTGCGGACTAGTAAGAGATGGCAGTTCGGACATGGCGGCGAGGCTCTTCACGAGCAACGTATCGCCATGCACTCCGAGACCTTTTGGCACGCCGATTATGCCCACCGTACCTAGAATTATACAAAAATGCATTCCACAGCTTGAACTTGAGATATTTTTGTAAAAAACAGAAACATAAAATAGTGCAGTTATAGTCATGTAGAAATATTTTTCAAGCAACCTTTTAGACCCATAATACACGGTTAACGCAACTGAAACGGAACGCTTGAAACTAGTTGCGTCGTGTGTGGTTTTCTAAGGAAGTCTATAGCAGAAACTGTGATGCAAATCAAAAGTATCTAGCAGTTTCAGCCTTGCATTTGCGTTTCACCGTGTGTTTTGGCGCTTAAGGTTCGATTATGTATCGATTGACTAATCGTATACCTCATCGATACCTAATTGACTTTAGTCAATCGATACTAAAATTAAGATTGCGGGTTGTTCAATCCCAATTGGCCTCAAAATTTTGTGTAACTTAGCTGTCTAAGTTCTCCTATTTAGAAAGGGATAGCTCGCCTTGTATGTTTTATTACTATTTAAATAGAAATAGTCGGAAAACTATATTCAAAATCAATCTTTTGTGCACTACGTCTATGTCAACATACCTTCCTGCTTCAGCGGGCTAAGTGCGGGTAGACGTCGAACAAGCAGACACAAGCACACTTCGAGGCAGGAGAAGACCAAAGACTTGCCCGGAGGCAGGTCGCCTGTAGGGCCACCCTCGCCTAATGTGTGTACCACTTCTAGTACTGACTGGGGTATTGTGCCTTCTGTAGCTTCATTTGGAGCTAGTTCTGTTGGTTGGGAAGAAATAATAATAATGAAGTATGATACGATGCGCACACGCATGTTGATATCGAACTTGTATGGCAAAAAGTTAAGTGGAACAAATAGTTGTCTTTTTCTGAAACTGGCTGTTAATATCAATGTTTTATTTTGTTATAAATTTCAATGTTTGTTAGACTTTCACGCAAAAACTACTTAACAGATTTTGATGAAACTTGGCAATATTAGTTCAGAATAACACCTAGGCTAATTTTAAGATAGCATATGTTTTTTTTTTCAGATATGACAATAAATGCGTACGAAGTCACGTATAGCCTCTAGTTTTTTTTTTAATAATTTAGCTTACCCTTGATTTTCGCCTGCATATTAGCATGAAGTTGCTCCTTCGCGCCTACAATGATCAGCTTCAATACATCGGCGGCTAATAGAAGAGCTTCGATACTTTCTTGAGTGAGACCTGTCCGGTGGATTATTTGACACAATTCTATTGCCAAAGCTCTGGAACAATCGAAAGTACGATATTTTCATGTGAAAAAAAAGTATAAATTCATAAAATTCTTTTATTCAGTTCTCAATGGCATTCTTAATGGCACCTTACTAATTTTATTCGGCGTAGATCAAAACATAATAAAATAAATAAAGAATATTACCTGTCTTTGAGTAAACGTGCTCTATTTTCAGTAGAATCCAATAAAGTAACTAATGAAAGCAGAACAAAAACTGTGTTTTCTATACTCATGTCGCGTTGCGCACATAGTGCCTCCATACAAATACCTGCAAAACAACATATTCATGTTTATCATGACAGTCAATGCTAGAAAGACTAAAAATTTATTATAAAATTGAGAAATGTTTACCAAAAAGCAAGTGGAACCTCTCGTCGGTAGGTTCAAAGAATTCACCGTGTATAACCCCATTGATAGATCCATTCACAAGTCCGTTTTCTAGTTTAGTCGTCTTAACTGTTGCGTTATCGTCCGGTTCTGGAAAGGAGGAATAAGTTACATTGAAACTTCATCGTTAAATAGTCACGTATTGATTAAGCGAGTAGGTTCGTAAAGCTAGAAAATATTAAAAGGACTCTGAAAACTAGCTAGCACGATAGTATAGCAAGATCATCTCTGATTGGTCAAATATCTAACGCCTATAAAATGGGCGTGGCCAAATAATCACTTGCGTTCAACTATAAAACAAAATAGAACGCAACAAATATTCACTTACCAGTTTTACTAGTCGGTGTATTATGAATGTTGGCGTTGAACCGTAAACAAGCTGCGTATAGGAGTGACGGCCATGCCTCCGCGTAATGCGCTCGCGACGCTTCGGCTGTTTCCGCCGAATAGAACGCGCCGCCGCCGTGGGGCAGTTGAGACGCAAACTCTATAAAACAGAGCATTATTATTTGACAAAGACTGAAATCTCAATAGCTTACATGTTACAAATCAAAGCATATTCTACTTATATGGTAGGTATATTACATAGATGGACGAATCGTGCGCACAATCAAAAACAAAACAAAGAGAAGTCTATGTACCTGTGCTGTTTAGAAGAATATTAACACGTTTGTTTATCTAGACACGCGGCAGCGCGTCAAGCCAAGTCGAGCAAAGGGACTGGCTAGCCAGCGCCAAATGTAAACGTTAAACATACAGCAATCGGCTAAATGGACAAAAGCAGTTCCTAGATACGAACTCACCTGGCGGTAAGCTTAGTAAAGCATGGTCTTTCAAAGCAGCGATCCAGTTTTCTCCCAAACTCTCGAGTTCAGGCTCGACCAGTTTGAGTAAGCTTTCTCCTTTAGATTCGAACTCTCCGTACTCATCGTCTTCGTCATTATTGTTGTCAATTTGTGTGTTATTTTGCAGTTCGTTCCGCCATTTCGCTAGTTCTGTGCGGTTGTTATAAGGTTTGCTGTCAAGCTGTTTCACGTAGCTCCCTGGAGCGCTACTGTTGCTCACCATTGCTACTATGTATACCTAAGAAATAGATGTGATTTACGATAAAACAAATATATTACAACTAGAGGTTGCCTGCGAGTTCAAACGCATTTATCGTCATAAGATATGGCGTGCGAACTTACAAAATATCTTTAAATAATATTGGCCAAATGTAATAAGTATTGTAAAGCTTCACTAACATCTGTAAAGCGTTTTTTGCGTGAAAAAGTAACAAACATCTTCGCATTCATCCAACAGTTGCCTCCGATGTCACGCTACCGCAGGAGCGATTTCAAATATAGTTTTATCTTTTCTTTTATATATTTACCATAAAATCGAAAAAACTTACCTCAGCCCAAGCCTTCAATATTGAAAGTTTCTCCAAAGTGGCCATACTCTCGTTGTAAATGAGTGTTGTGTTGCCCTTAGTATTGAGTTTGTCTAAGCTCGAAACAAGCAGTTGATGCACCCTGTAAATATAGTAATAATATGGAATGAGTACGTATGTACACACTGGACTCGCCTAGCGTATACAATTTCGGAAAATAAGGCACGCTCATCCATGTGAGCAGTGAAGAATAACCGCGAAAAGTTACCACTAAATAGCTGCGAAAGATTACCTTCTCAAATCATTGATGTCCCTGGCAACACCACGAGCAATCCAAGCAGAGCATACGTCGCACGCCGCCGCAGTTACGTGTGACGCAGTGTCCCCTGAAAATGCTGGACGAACAGCCGCGCCAACCTTGTAAACAAACGATCATGTTACAGACATAGACAGACCTTGCCTGGATTAGCTCCTATTACTCACATAAGAACCTACAGGTATCGGAATACCAAATATTTGTCGCACAGAAAAGAAAAAACTCGTCTCGCACAAACGTGTGCAAAAAATTGAATTGACTAATCCGAAACCAATAAAGATTTACTTTATTCGATTGCGCTTGCGCAGGTGCAGAAAACGTTAAACAAAATAACATTTTATAATATATGTTTTAGCGGTCTAGTCTATTATGGCATAATGAAAAGCTTACTTGTGCCTGGTACTGCTCTAAAAGCAAGTGTCCGGGGAAATCAGGCTCGGGAGCGCGCGCATATTGTTGTATGATCATTTGGAGGGTGCGCAGCCCGCAGAGCCGCAGCGCGTCCGACTCGCCGGTCGCGCCAACGAACGCCATGCGAACCAGATCCGAAAGGTGAAACGATAAGTAATCCCCTGTGGAACATTTTGCCATATAGATAACCATGGTAAGCAATATCTGCTGATTTTTGCCAATGGGTGAAACAGTTATAGAAAAGGTCGATAAAGTAATTTCTTCATTAAAAATCGTTTTGTCTTGTTGTGATTTTTGACAATGACTAAATTTAGCTGTAAGTTTAACGAGAACGCTTGAATAGCTACGACAGACAACTAAACACTGAAACTGGAGATTTAACTAATAACAATAAACAACTGAAGAAAATCTGTAATCCTAAAAGATTTTTAATTTGATAACTTTTAACCAGCTGATTATCGGTTATAATAAAAGTACCGAAATATCACATAGCCAGCCACATAATAATACATACGTAGATATACACAGTACACATAGAATCAGTATGACCAATACCTACCATTCGAATCAATCTGCTGTTTTTCTTTAGCTTTCACAAGATCGAAATGCGCTCCGTCACCCGACGACTCACAGGCTCCCATTATTTTCTGAATACACTCCATTGCGAATACCTGAAAGTGAACATGTCATATTTAAGAATTTATTTATCAGTTAAAACACATTGTATTAGGCAGTTGCTACTATAAACGACTAGCGAGTAAATGAGCGAGAAAATAGCCGATAGTTAGTTGTTTTTTCGCCGCCGGTGGGACAACTGTCTAAGTAGCCGCGATATAATTGATATACATACCCTAGTGGGCCACCTTGACTGCACGGCCGGATGGGTCACTTGTTCGGTCTCTGCATGAAACTCTGCTTGGTCGTCATCGCCTTCCATATCCATGTCATTGTCATGGTTATTTGTGTCTTCTGCAATATAAAGATAGAGTAGTAACAGGAGCGGTAAATCTGCCTAGCGCGTTCTCACATTTTGATGTAGGTACCCACAAGGGTGTGGACAGCGAACTTCTAAGCAACAAAAAAGCATGGGGAATAAGTTGGAATTAAATATAGGAACATAAACAAATGAATAGGAATAATTGACTGGAAAATATCCTTCTCGACATAATACAGGAGCGCTTTACCTGTATGTCATTTAAACGTTTTACTTGTATGTAAACTCACCCAATTTAATAGTAAGCACCCGTTTGGCTAAAGCCAGCCAATCTTTCAAGGAGTGCGCAGACGCAGCGGCGAGCAGGCAACAGGTGAGAGTGTCGCGGGCATACGACAGCGCCATCTCATCGCGTTCCATGTCGAGGTAGGAAAACAAAGCGCCTGGCAACCCTGTGTCTGTTATCACTACACCTGTTTTTCAAAATAAAATAATAAATAATCTTTTAAGGTGGGCCTATGCAAGACGAACCGAGCACCGAGCAGCCGAACACAATTCTTCTAGATTGGACCGACTTACGAGCTTTGAATGAGCACGCCCCGAACGTTTCACTCTTTTTTTTCTCAGATTTTCTTTGTTTGAAGAAAGTGCTCTTTGTAGGTTCGTTGTACGTCCACTCCAACGATTCCGCTCCGGTATTTGAATAGTATACTAGAGTACTCACCACAGTAAGGTTTAGCAGGCACGTGGTCCTTAGCAAGTAGCGCATAGCGGCAAACTTCGGCCGCCTCTTTCTGCGACAGCTGACGGAGACAGCACAAGGCAGCGCGACGTACCGCCAACTCAGGGTTTGACAGATCACGCTAAGAAGAAAAAATAGCTCATTTCATTGATCAATTAGGAAGGAAGGAAGGAATTATACTAACAGTATGGAAAGGCCGGCGACCTGGTGAAAGTCGCGAAAAGCCATTGTATGTTGGCAGCGCAAGACCGGTCATTGTGGATATCCTTGGGGAAGGCTTTTGTCCAGCAGTAGACGTCCACAAGCTGACACAACATACTACCATAAAAATAATAATCAAATATCCAAAAACACTTACACACAGCTGTGGAACAAGCGTGGCTAAGATGATATGCCTGGGCGCGAACATTTGCAGTTGTTGCAGGCAGCCGATAGCTTCGGCGCGCGCACCACCACCGCATTCGAGGAGCGCGGCGCAAGCGCATAGGAAACGTGTTACTGCTCCGCCACCCATTGCTAGGAAACATTGTACATACGCAATAAATATAAAAGTAAACATTAAATATAAATAGCCATAAACTAAGAGGATGAGCAAATGAGCATTCCAAGTTCACTTGTTTTATAGGCTTGTACAGTAGGTAAATGCATGTGAGATACTTCGCGGTGACTTGTCTTCGAGACTTGAAAAATACTTGAATCGCCTGTACGTATCGTAGTGAGAGAAGGGGCTTAGTATTTCATCTATACCTTAATTGATACGTCATTATCTGAATTGTACAATACAAGTACTTACCCTGCAACTCAGGTCCAACCACAGTAATCAAAGCCGACAGTAGTCTACTAATACACCGATGTAGGTCTTCTAGGAACGGCGGGGCGCTGAATAGTAACTTCAAGGCCAAGCTGAGAGTCGCTTCGACGTGGCCGCGGAACATCGGCCCTGATGCGTCTACGAGTAGAGACAGCGCGTGGAGGGACCAAACCTACGGATGAAAAGAGTTATATTTTATAAATATGTTTTAACGTTATTTTTAATTGACACTGTATATGCACAGACATAATGCTATGTTATTAGCCCATATATGTCCCCATCGAGGGGCACGAGCCTACTGTCATACAGAGAGTGATTAGGCCGTAATTTATTCCAATCCACAGACATTATAACAATACTTTTTCTGTTATACTGCGGCCACGCTACACGAACTGCGCATGAGTCGAGCCGTTCTAATTCGTAGTTCGCGGTGTCAAACGTGGACGTACGACAAACCTATATCGAGCACTGTACTCAAATCCCTTTGAGCTCTTCAAAAAACCGACAACTAGTGGAACGCAAACGCAACCGAGCACGAACGAAATGCTCGCAGCGCGCTCGTTCGAAGCTCGTGTAGCGTGGACGCAGCTTTACAGTTGATAAACTTCATTCGATGCGCACGCGGTGACTTTTCGTCCATCCCGAATACATAATACACATGCTCACATACATCAAAGTGATAGCAGCGAGACTTTAGACTGTAGTGTAGGTAAGTATGACTTATTTAGCTCTATAATAATGAATAATCAGTGTAATCCAATTCAGTAATAAATATGCCGTTTTACTAACAACAAGTCTTTTCTTCACTATGAAATTGAAATCTAACCTGTACTTCGGTAGCGCCTTGATCTTGCGCCAAAGCTCTTAACACAGGCAGCGCCGTGGCACTGGACGCTGCGCCCCTAGCACGTTGCACTGCGCCGACAGCCGCCGCCGCAGCTGCGCGCGCAGGCCGGTTCACTGACGTACGAGCGAGGGTGATCACGCGCTCGCTCAGCGCTTGGCTGTCAGCTTCAGTGATACAGCCGCATAAACGACCGACGCATGATGCTGCAGCCGCGCGGACTGCTATACTGTTTGAGGATAGACCCGCCTGCAATGGCAAGTAAATGTTACTGTTCGTGTCCTTTCTTTTGTGTGTCTTATGCAGCAAGTTTTACCCTAGCTAGTGTATAAAAAGAGGGTTATATTTTGTCTTTACTGTGTGAGATGAGGTCATTTTTGTCATGTTGTCTTTTTCAATCGCTAAGTACCGAAAGAGATAAAACGGTGAGAAAAGACGACAAAATTAAAGTGTCACGACATTGATAACGACCCAGTAATAGTAATTTGTACTTACAATGATAAGTTCTGTTGCAGCAGTTTTCACGGCATCCTGTCCTAGTGAACTCTTCAATTCTGCTAATGTGCGCAACGCGAGTAGAAGCGCAGTGTACACGTTTATTTGAATCGCCTCTTGTCGCTGACCTTTCGCCATCTTTATGCATTCGGCAAAGTGCTCTAGCATTTGTTGCCTGTGTAAAAAAGTTAGGTATTATGAGTGAAAGAGACATAGATTATTCTGGAATCGAATCCTGAACTATTAGTTTTTAATACCACTTACCTATGTTTATTGGCAGCTCTAGCGAATATCTGCGGGAAAAGTTGCACGGAGGCGTCGATGACGGCGACGCCAAGCGGTTGCGCACCCGACATACTGCGGTACAGGCAGCATGGGTCGTGCTCTAACGCGCTAGACCCACTCGCGCTGAGAGGTGACACCAGCTGGGACAGAGCATATTTTTAAATCAGTTGTCACATAAAAATCCTTTGTGTCTAATCATGTATACTAACATTTCACTAGCGGATCAATTTCAGTAGCTTTCATGAGTTTTAGGTGTAAAATATCGTTATTTTATTCATCTAAAGCTTTTAGTATACTACTATTTGCCGGATAAAATATTTTCCTCAAATAAACAATGGACTAAAATAGCACATACCTGTTCTTCAATCTCAGCGTGGTCCGTATCGTATATCCAGCTTTCTTCTCCAAGTAGTATGGTGTCACGGGGATGTAGTGCACTGCGTAAGATTCCTAGCAACAAATTCATTCATTAAATTATTCGAGTTTCTTCATTTGAATCACTTGTGAAAATTCGTCTTAGTGCCGGCACACACCTGACGGAGCGCATCGCAGATTTTGAATTTTATTCTAATGAGAACAATGTCGATAATAATATTACAATCAAAAATCCTCGGCGCTGCGCTCCGTCACGTTTGCGCCGGCCCTAAGGCTATCACTTTCTGTCTTTGTCTTATCAGGGAACTGTCGTTAGACCTGCTTAACTGAACTGAATTTATTAACTTTTTAAGTTTAAAAAATTGTATGTTACTTATTACTTTTACCCAACATTTACCTGTAGCAACATTAGCCGAACCAGGATCGGCTGAACCTGCAAGTTCAGCACATAAAAGCCGTAGTAAAGGCGCGGCAGGTGCTGAGTATGCCATACCGAGCGCCGCACACGCTTGGTACAACCGTAGACGTAGTAACGCTGACGGCGCCTTCAGAGCTCCGCCGTAGTTACGCACCACGCCGCTTGTACTTAAAACAAATGACAGTAACGATGTAAGTAAGGCCTCACGTCCTGGAGGCTTAGCATACGTACCGCGACAATAGGCTATTTGACAAAATTTGGAAAATAATTTTAAATTAATGTTTATATGATAATAATTACCCTACATTGATATTTCCGAAATATTTAATGTTTTAATGATGAAAAATCAATGTTGAAATTCAAATTTAATAAAACCCGCGAATAACACTGTTTCTGTAATGGCGCTGGTCACATGTCACCCGTGACCTCACATGCAAGTAAACAAACACGAAAAACACTAACGAAACGCACTATTATGACAGCTGTTTACTCGCGTGTGACGTCACCAGAATGTCAAAAAATAACAGGCCGTTCGTGTTCCAGATAAAAATTTAAAAAATATTACAATTTGTTTATTTTATTTTGTTAAAAATAAACATGTTTTACATCAAAATAAAGTGAAATATATTTCTTTATAATATAATCTTTTAGGATGGCCACATTTTGTTGTATATTTTGAATATAGTCAAATACTCTATTATCTCACGTCATGCTGTCCTTATCACATTTAAAACTATGGACAGAGACATAAGCGTGACAAACCCTTGACAACGTCTTGTCACGGAGTGCATGCTAAGCTAGCTGCACGTTTTTTGCAGTATACGTCTTATACTTGCATAAATCCACTAACAAGTCGACGTGTAAATGGATCTACGTATGATGTAATGTCATTATTTGTTATACGTTAAGGACGTATAACGTGAAAGACTAACAAACGCCTATCACGCAAAACCACTAAACACATTATTTTAGGAATCTTTGCAATATTAAAGCTATATTATTAAAAGATATTGTTCAATTCTTTTAAGAAGTTAAATGTGAAGTAAAGACCACACGTACGAAGATGCGAAAAGCTAGTGTTTCAACAGACTTACTTAGTAAGCACAGCAATAGCCCCATCGATGGGTTGTGTGAGACGTTTGGCCGTATCGTCGTTGTTGACCAGCGATGGACAGTGTATCAGCAAACTGTGCAGAGCTGATAAAGCTCCGGCGCGACCTTCGAGGGTTACCTGTAACATTACAAATATGTAAACTCACCATTATCATTGTAAGGAATTCATTTAACCGCATTGCCTACATAATTTCATAAAACGTTAGTTATGGTCCTTTTACACGAGGCAAAAAGACAGAGAGATATAATAGACAAGAGACAATCCCATAAGCCAAGCCAATCATTGGCTCTATTCTCACGAAGTCAAACCGGCCTGGCCCACTGGACAGTCTCTTCTATTGACCTCGTGTAATAGGACCATTAGTGCGCCTTTCCACCAGAGATGTGCTATGCTACGTTACTATGGATGCGTTTGATATCAACCAATCACCCTGAATATGATTGGTGGATATCAAACGCATCCATAGCAACATAGCATAGCACAACTCTAGTGGAAAGGCACCCTCACAAATCTTACCTGCCAAGTAAACGCGTCGCCCCGAGACTTCTCGGACTCGAGCTCCTTAGCCGACCTCGGGAAACTGTTTCTCCATAGCAGCAACATTCTTGGGAGTAGTCCACGAACGACGGGCACACCTAAACAATTATACATTAAGATGATTACTGACACCAATACCACTTGCTATGACCCAAACACACTTCTTTCGCTTAATTCACATACATCAGTCGCCACATACATGCTCGTCGTTTAAGGAACCACTTTCCCTCCTCTTGCTACTTTCCTTTGCTTTGGATCGTATCCAAACACATTTCTTTCGCTTCGTCCACATTTATCAGTCGTCTCATAAATGCTCGTCGGTTTAGGGTACTCCTGACTTGGCCTTTCCGAAACAAGTCCCTGATTTGATCGAGATATGTTCGTTTTGGCCTTTCCTTTTCAACATTTCCTTCCACTCTCTCCTTGTATATCATTTTCATATCTCCTTTGGCTCATTGGAGAAATTCGCGGGAAGCCAATGGCAGCGCATGACCTGTCGTTATGGAGATCCTTGGGTAAGGCTTTGTCCAGCAGTGGACGTTCATAAGCTGACATGATGATTATGATGGTCTTTGACCATCCCTTTGACCGTCAAGCATACATATGCGTGACGGATATGTATGTAATTACTTTTTACTTTTTAAGGACATACCTAAAGTGCAAATAGATCCGACAATAAGCCACCCCGCGTTGGTCCTAGCGGCTGTCAGCCTGCTGCTCTGACTCGCCGACCGTAGCAGTTGTTCGGCTGCATTGAACGCAATCTTGCCACGGCCGTGAGGTATACCTAATGGCGAGAGGCGAACAGCGCCCAGTATTGCTGCCAGCGCTGCCGAGTATCCTAAACAAATAATTTAAACTCAGTCATTTCACCTTATTATAAAAAGTGGGATTTTTAGGTTATTATTTTTAATGTAGACGTTAATAAACTAATAATAGTATGTCAGTATTTATTTCGAGACGGAAAGTCTTGGCGGATTAGGAAGAGGCCTCTGCCCAGCAGTGGAACATGAATGGCTAGATTAGATTAAATATTAGTATTTTTTTAAACTAGCTAATGTGTTATTACTTTAAAACCGCGACCGCAAATGTGATGTACTGTAACTATCGCCGCCGCATAGTTTACCAGATATATGATGAGGTGTAGGCCGGTTCGCATCGAGCGCGTCGCAGCATTTGTCGACTAGGGGCGCGATCTGCGACGCCTGCGCAACGCAAATGCAACGAATGCACCAGGCCGCTGCCAAACGGGCTGCCACGCACGGATGCTCTAAGACCTATTAAATATAACAATTTCATTTTAACAGCACTTACATTACGGGCTATTTGTCTTAAACAAAATATATTTCAACAGTTGAACACAGCCGCCACAACGCGGCTATCTTATAATACAACATTATCAATTTTATTTATTATTACCGGATTTATTTATTTAAAGTATTTTCGTATAGTAAAATATAAAATTGCTGTTGACTTCTAAAGACTACTTGCTGCAAAACTGTTTTTTGATTACTCTTACCGTGCAAATAGAGTCGATCATATTCAGAGAAGTATCAGACACGAGATTCTGCACCGAAGTGCCGAGCTGTAGCGCCAACTCGCCGGCTTCCGTCAGCGCGCATACCAGCATATGTTGGCTGAATAGAGTTTCCTGGAAAAACACGAGCGTAACATGTAATACATTAGCAAATAGAAGTATGTTTTCGTCAGAAAATAATTACAATTTTTGAGTAGTACTCAAAAACTGAATCCTTTTTTATACATTCCACATTATTATGTTTGTAAGCATGAAATAAAGGGCAAAAAAGCACAAGTTATTTCACCACCGGAATTTCACAAGTAAATACATACCTGGTTACAATCTTTAGCGTTTTCCGGGTTGAAGTCGATGGTGTTCATCTGTTTGACTACGATTTGTATGATCTCGCGGCAAGCGGAAGCCTGCGCCTTTTCGCCAAGCATCTTCCCCAGTGTGTTGCGGAGAATATAATTTATACATTTCCTAAAATAAATAATACATATAACAAATACAGTATAGGTATATAAATTAAAAAGCTAAGCTATTATGATACTTATTTTAGGATGATAACAAACATGCGGCGCTACATTGACTACACATTAATAAATGAATACATTGATTGGGAAAAACTAATAATAAATGTTAAGTATGGATTCGATTAAATTAACTATTCAGAATTATTAAATGTTGATAATTGTTATCAAAGATTTTTAAACTGGGGATCAACGTACATCGACAGACAAGCTATCAAGCTAGTTTTAGTATTATTGGCAGCTTAAACTACAATTTAATTTGTATTTCCTGGCTTCAGACAGAGACTAGGTATTACAATATAAAACGAGCCTAATCTTTCTCGCAACTCCATCGTCGTACGCCGATCAAAACATTAATTGCTTATAATTAATCGAATCCAACTTTAGTAAATAAAAAGTGAACAAAAACACACCTTGAGTAAACAGCATCAACATGGGAGCTAGCAGCTTTAGGATTCGCAACTAAATCCAGCACATGCGCTAGGAACGTGGTCAGGTTACGCTCCAACCACACACCACCCATGTTTTGCACGAATATTACGTAAGCCTAAAATATTTCATACAAATAATGATACTATTTTTTTTTGACGCGACGCTAACCATATTTTAGCTGTTACGCGTCAACCTGCTGTGGAAAATGAAATTACTTACTTATAATAAATAAATACGTAACTAAACATTATATTAATCAGAATTGAGAATAATTACAAACTACAACTTTTTTATAACAAAGATTTTGATTGTTTTAACGAAAGTTAAATAATATTAAACAATCTGCACACAACATCTTATTTATTTAGTTATACCTATACCAAAATGAAGTACTTACATGTGTCACACAAACTCTAACTTCTCTGTTTACACCAGACCCAGACTTGATGATTTCGCCTTTCAGAAACGATGTGCCACCCCTCAAGAAGGCGCCCATAAGCAGGTTTAATGCTTCGTCAAGTGACACTACATTCTTCGGCAGTTCTTTTTTATTTTGTTGCACTAGGGAATAAAGAATATACATTTAAAATGTATTTCGATATGAAGAAAGCCATATAATCAAATGTAATGTGACTCACCTGTTTGAATACCTTTAGATTTGCCTGTTATGTCATTGTTAGTAGCATCGCCCGCTTGAGTTGCGGCAATTAACGCACCGAGTAGTTCTGCGATCGCACATCTGGTCCGCAAATGAACATACATTAATTGTCAATAACGTAACATCTTTAATGATTTGTGGTTTAATTCAACATACGAAAAATTCTTAGAATCATGCCTAAGTCGCAAAATCAACTATTTACTTTATATTTTACCTGAGGGTATAATCACTAGGATGCGCTGCTCGAAGACAAGCAGCAGCTATGGTGTCAAGGTCAGCGGGTGTGAGGCGCAAGAGTGGCAGCATTTGCCGCAGGGCGTGGGCTGCAGCCGCGCGGACTGGGCCGGCCCGGTCCGATAACAAAGCCGAGCGCGCGGCACGGGACACTTCCCGCAGTGCAGCCGGTGCCGCTGTGCCCATTCCCACACAGATCTGTCATGATAATACCATACATTACTATGAAAGATATATTGTATACATATGGCATACTAACTAAGTAGGACAATGTTGAACAGTTGTTTTGTTATATTTCAGTTTCAAACTCTATTGTTTCTTTTATCAATTATAGCTAGCAGCCACAACCACTAAATAGTTTTATTCTACAGCATACAGCCAAATAATAGCTAAAGTATTGCCTCTTTAAAGAAACTTAATAACAGGTTTTCCTGTTGATTTACTCCTTAATTAGTGTACAAGGATTTAAAACGAATAGCAATTGCAATAGTAATTAATGAACTCAGTACAGTGAGAAACTGAAATGATGATTCAATTTAAATGTTTATAAGCAAGGACACAGTCATAATCATACCAGCATTTTGTTCTGTAGTTATTATGGTTATTTTTAGCACATTTACACAAGTAATGAACAATTATTATAAATCAAAGGCATATGTATTTTGTTAATGAGCAATGTAAGATTGTTTACCTTTTCGAGAGTAGTCATAATTTCAAGTCTAGTTTGAGATTCAGCACTTTTCAGAGACCGCACCAATGTCGATACAGTTTCTTCATAAGAACGTCCCATCATCCTGCCAAGTTTCTCGTACATACTGCCTAAACAGCATATGGCAGCCCTAAAAACATAAATATAATGGATTCAGAATTAAAAAATAACTCCAATATTTAATGTTTTCAATCTTTCAACATTTTTATAGGATGTTTTAGAACTAAACAGATTATTTTCAATAACGAACCCATGTTGTAGTACTTACAATCTGGTTGGCAAATACGATGGTGAGTCATCCTTAACTTTGATGATATCATTGCATTTGTTAACAGTATCAAAGAGTAGGAATGTGTCTCCAACTGAGAAGAGTGTGGCCAAGCATCTTGCCAACAGTTTCCTGGCTGGTGCACCAAGAGATTCCCGTAGCAAATTCACGAGCTGAGCTACTAATTTTTGCTGGCAGTTTTTGATGTCAGACTGAAAATTAAATTTATATGTTTAACAGCTTGGATAGATGCTCCTGCCCTAAATTTCTTATTTATGACACCTTATATGTGGTGGGTTTTGGTTTTAAAGGCTGCATAGAAAACACAAAATAAATATTGCAACTTACTTTTTGTGCAGCCACTAAAACTTTATCAAGAAACCTCAGCCACTCAAATATGAAATGAGGTTTTTTGTCATCAGGAAGCTGCTGTAGAGCTGCCTCATTCAGTGTTAATGAGTCAGACACCTCCATTTTGGCTGAAACAAATAGTTTCATAGGTGTGCGTAACGACCCAGATGTGTAATTTAAGGTTTGAGTATGAGGACAAGACACAACAGATTAATGATACATTATGTGCATTACATGTTAGTAAATTTTACCATATTAACATGTTTAGAAACAGCTCTCTTTTTTGCCTCAAAACTTTGTAAGCTAAGCTGGTAAGGGATACCTCATTTATTAAATTAGATTTTATAATATGAATTACAACTTGCATATGTACATTATTTGAAAACATAATAAGTACTACAAAAAAGCTATTACTGTAGCCTGGTGAAATAAGATATCCTTTAGTGGCTAAATTAGGCAAAATACAAACATTTGATTCGAAATGGCGTCACTAAGTAGGATGAATCAAGCCATTGCCTGAACATTTTACACTCTAGAATTTAATTCGTTTTTAAACCATTATACAAAGTTAAGGCTTACCTAAAACTCCTTTTACACTTAGAATTTAACTCCATATAAAATATAGAAAGCGATAAACACCGAACCACAGAAAATGGATCAAATTAACATCTAGTACATACAGACAATTACGTTCAAGTTGTTTGAACCTACAGCTACACATTTAACAACAGTTTTGAAACATAATAATTATGGGATTTCGCTGAAATATAATTTAAATAAAGTATTTTGGGGATTGGAAAATCAACGCAGAGACAGAAAGAAATAAAATCGCAGAAACGTATCAATATCAATGGATACAAAATGACATGACTGACTGACTGAGTGAGTGTTGTGTTGCCAGTTTTCATTAATAGTGTCGTTACACAACCGATATTTACCGAAACATTATGAATAAAATGTGTTTCTTGAACATGAATACCTAATATATTTTTATACCTGTATTTTGGTGTGGCAATATCTATACAAAAACTTTTTGATTTATATGGGTACGTCATTAAATTACCGTTTTTTATGCACTTGTAAATCTAAAACAATTTTGACTTCTAAAAATAATCGATTTAATCGACCTTCTTAACATCGGTTTGAACTTATTTGGACAGCTATAATTTACTTGACATTAAAAAAAAATATATTCTTGCCTGTGGCTATTGGTGATGGGTGATTGATTACTTTTACTTACTCTGTGTGTGTTGGTGGTGTGTTGGCTTAATTTGTAATGGATGGAGGGATGTTTCTTTCGTTCGTGTATCCATCCATAAATGTATTTAAAATTACAAAAAATACCCCTAAAGATTTATAAATTAAAAAGTGATAAACTAAACAGTCATTATACTCTTTACAGAGTAATTACAGGCATTAGTGACTGATTGGTTGCAGATAGTAGTAAAACGAGTAGGCACCAAATTAAAAATCAATAAAAACCTTACAACAGATTATAATTGTAATAATGAATACTACAATGAGTACCCAACAAAGTCCTGCAAATATGCAAGCCGCCGTAGACAGAGAAAAAATTTACACATGGATCATGGAACTCTGTAACCCGGAGACACGAGAAAATGCTTTGCTAGAGTTGAGTAAGAAACGTGAAGTTGTTCCCGACTTAGCACCCATGCTGTGGCACAGCTTCGGAACTATAGCTGCATTACTTCAAGAAATCACTAACATATATGTGGCGATGATGCCACCAACCCTCACGGCGCACCAAAGCAACCGCGTGTGCAACGCGTTGGCATTGATGCAATGTGTTGCTTCGCACCCCGAGACACGATTTGCTTTCCTACAAGCACACATTCCACTGTTCTTGTATCCATTTCTCCATACCGTTTCCAAAACTAGACCATTTGAATACTTGAGACTTACGAGTTTGGGAGTGATTGGTGCATTAGTAAAAACGGATGAGCAAGAAGTCATTACATTTCTTTTGACTACCGAAATAATACCATTGTGTCTTCGTATCATGGAGAATGGATCTGAGCTCTCAAAAACTGTTGCTACATTCATTTTGCAAAAGATTCTTCTAGATGACAGTGGATTATGTTATATTTGCCAAACATATGACCGATTTTCACATGTAGCCATGATTCTTGGAAAAATGGTATTGTCTCTAGCAAAGGATCCATCTGCACGTCTTCTCAAGCATGTAGTACGATGTTACCTACGCTTATCAGATAATTCTAGAGCAAGGGAGGCTTTGAGACAATGCCTACCAGATCAACTGCGCGATGCTACATTCACTGCATGTCTTCAAGAAGACAATTCTACAAAGCATTGGCTTGCTCAACTTATCAAGAACTTGGAAGCACAGCCACCTCCAGCTAGTCCTGCTCAACAGAATATGTGAGTGTCAAATCACTGGGTTTTTTATTACCCAAGTGGAAGTGGTCTCTAATTAAAATTGATTTATTAAAACAACTTCACATTTCACACAGAGTGGTGGATTATAGCCGTATCACTCTCATATGAGAGTAGGTTCGTGCCCCTGTAGTGTGGACATTAGAAGGGCTGATGATGCCTTGGAACATTTTGGAAAACAATGTCAAAAGATAAACTAACAGTTTGCGTGAAGTATAGAGATTAATTCAATATGTTTCGATAGGTTTCTTTTTGTAATGATTTAGATTCTGGCTTCAGAAGTGTTCCTTATTTGTTTCAAGAATATAAATGTACTTAGTATTCATAATATTACTGTCTATAAATATCAATAAGTACTTTAAATTGTAGACTAAAATTAGTCAGAGGGTATATGTGACAAACATGCAACTTATATGCATTAGTCTTAATCACTATGCCTATGTGCTTTTATTCGTCATAATGATGTTTTAGTGTAAGACATTTTCAATATGCATGTTTTTCAATTAAATTGATACTAATGTAGTATTAGATATTCATTTTACTCATGTTAAGATTTATGTCTATGTGTGACTTGGACTTGACATTATCGACCTTTTTCCCTTTTGTACTTATTGTTATGATATCATTTTGTAATTAATAAATATTATACTGAACTTCAGTATCATAATATGAGTATTATAAGTATTAGAAATAAGTTCTTATTATTATTCATATAGAACTTAATTTGGGTCAGTGATTATTACCACTGACAATGTGGCCATGTTATCGAGACTTAAGGCTCCACTAAAATGTGAATCTGGCATTTACATTTTGTACTTAATGCATACTTTGTACCTATGCTACTGTACAGTGATGCATTTTTACTAAATGTGGGGTCCGAACATGTATGATTATTCGTATATTCATTGTAGCTAACGCTTTGTATGTAAGCTATTCGTAAAATAAATGGTTGATGTTATTACAGACTTTTTTTTCGAAATCATAAATATTATTAATATAATTAACATATTCAACCATGTACCTACACCCTATAATACCTTTGGAACATGATATTTTTTTTTAATTTCTTACTAATAATTCTACAAATAAAGTAGAGGTAGAGTCGACTGGTTTTTATTTGAATTTTCTTATAGGTACCTAAGACCTACCTAAGTTCTACTACGGTAGGTGACAAAATCGTTTAAAAATCAGGACCTCTTGTGGGATATTTGCTTATAGCCCAGCGTCTGGCGCCCATGAACTCAAGCTTAGGAGTTAGATTTCTAATTGGAATGGTATAATGGAGCGGCTGCTGACATTTTATTGGTGGAGCCTTTGCAACTTTAGGTTCCAGGTTCACAGCTGTAAAAACTTCCACAACTTCAGGAACAATGGTCTCTGTGCCGCATTCAGAAATCGTTATAGAATTACTACATGCTTTGTCGAAACGATCAAATGGCATATTACGTGTCGTCTGTATTTCCTTAGTAGAATTTTGACAACGTTTGCAATCTTTATGGTTACATGTGCAAATTTTCTCAGAATTTTTATCTCTTTTTTGAATTAGGGTCATGCAACCGGTAGTTTGAGTTGAACGAATTTTAGGATCTGTATTTATACCAGTGTCTCTAAACTTTTTCCTCAGAAGTATCTCTTTTGATGTGTATTGATTGATGACACATCTGCTGGCATCAGAATCCCTAGGTAGTAGCTTATTAATAACTTTCTTTTTCTCAATGAGTAAAGATCTTGTTCGCCCATTACTTTTGCAAGTTGAATTGCTGCCATTTGAATGACGGGCTACTCTTTTCGTGGAGTCTGAAGATTGCTTTTTTAAAGAGTTGTCTCTACTCGAGAGTTGCGTTCGTAGAGGCTGATGAAAGTCTCTCTTGGTGCTGTTAGTAGCAGAAGATTGCAAGGTAGGTTCGACTATTTCATCACACAGACGCCGAGCTATGGTCGACATTTAGATTTGATGTTTTTATTGGTTATATTATAACATCTTGCTAGTTTAAGCTTTTATATCAATAGAACCTCTATTGATATAATTAATTACATTTGTTTATATTTTATCATCACTTTTGCTGTTTTTCGCTCGTTTTTCATGCCTTTTTGTAATTTGGCTTATTTTCATGTTTGTAATTTGCCAGAATGACACATTGCAATGACAGAATTTGTCATTTTGTCACGTTTTGTCAGATAAGTATGCGTTTTGTCATTTGTCATAACCATCTTGTTCCGAGAATAAATCCCTCGGATAAATCCTTATACTACATTTACACTCTCGCCTCGTACCTCGTCTCGTGCTTCGTCTCGTCCCTCGTACGAGGCTCGTGTTGATCGATGGTAAATGAGTTGTCTGTTCACACTCTCGTGGTGAGTTCAGTTGTGTACGAGCTAGCAAGGATGGTGGACGTCGAAGTATTAGTGGCAAAAAAAGCCACAACCTGCGCGGCACAAGGTTAAAACTCGAATGAAGCGAGAGCGCGAATGTAAACACCACGCTCGCGTTTGTTGCGAGGTCCTTTGACTCGTGCCCCAAAAACCGCTCCGGACGCGAGCGCCGCGAGGGACGAGGCGAGCTACGAGCGTCTGTTCACACTCGCACCTCGCCCCTCGCCTCGTCCCTCGCCTCGCGACTCGTACGCGAGTGTAAATCCCGTATTATAGAAAGCCAATCAATAGATTGCATTCAGATACAATAAAAAAATTATTTTAATTACATAGAGCCAACACAGAACAAAAAATCCTTAGTAGAAAGCAGTATGGTATGCATGTAATTGTATAGTTGCAATTTCATTTTGGAACTGAACTATATAATTTATTCTATGTTTGTATTGTTTGTGTTGTTTTATAAATAAAGATTATATACCTACTATGAATAAGTAAGAATAAAACCGTGACTAGAAAAGAATACCTATATTTATTCACCTTTTTATTTTATTTACATTTAATAAGAAGAGGTCATTTTCTTCCTTCTGTTTGTTGAATAGATTGACAATGTTTTCTTGAGAGGATGTGTTGTTCAAACACATCTGGCAGTTTATTCTTCTTTGATCTTGCAGATGGGTTATTTGAGTATTCTGGAAACTGCAAAAACATTATATTACAATTAGTATAAAAGTACTAATGAGCCTGTGCTTAACAAAAACAAAGAAGGCATAAAACTACTCATCATTAAATTAAGTAATGAAGTAAACAAATCTGTCATGAATGAGGTAAACACTTAATTGAGTGTTTTAAAATGAAAGAAAACTTCCAAATTATCGAACCATTCAAAACTACATTTTTATAGAAAAGCATGCGGTCAATGCCAACCTTGAAGCTGCATTTATTGCACCCAATTTCAGACCAAATTGGAATCCTTGCTTGTAACCCTTGTCAAAACTTGTCTGTAATGCAGCACTTTGGCCATCAGCGGCACCATCCATATAACCTACCTGTAACATTTAGCTTGTTAGCTACCTTGTCAATTATACAATTAATCTCATGCATAAGTATTTATATACTTATCGATAAGTATTGAAATTAAACTTGCCTTACTAATAGAATCAGCAGCACGAGCCCAACTTTTAGCGGAAATCTTCCGGCTTTCGTCTTTTTCATCCATTATAATCATAATTTACCGTAAAAATTAGATTTTAGGTGTAGGGGTATGTACGTAACTAAATTAAATCAGGTAATAGATATATCTTGCAGTTAGGGCAACATTGACTGTACCATTGATTAGATAAATATTAAATAACTATTGAGGGATTATATATTTACAATAGAATAATTAATAAAGAAAACTGAAAATAGCGATTCGGCAATTGGGCGTAAGCATACTGTTGTTGACATTCGTTAGCGTTGACTGACACCTGTCATTTTTCTTTCTGACAATACTTTTTTAATTACTCCATATTGTTAGAAACCTCTCCCCACGCTTTTAGCTCCTAGTGCATATAATTTTATCGACGCAC
Source organism: Anarsia innoxiella (assembly GCA_947563765.1). NCBI lineage: Eukaryota > Metazoa > Arthropoda > Insecta > Lepidoptera > Gelechiidae > Anarsia > Anarsia innoxiella. Next base: position 13,005,425 of record OX387390.1, read on the forward strand.
TAATAAGCCACAACCAACACCGTTTACCTACAGAGTTTACCAGATAAAATAAAAACCGTTTGTATTTCTGTTTATGTATTTCTATTATGTTGACCAACTAGTCACACACTAGTTACTATAGTAGTGAAATCCTAAGAAGCCCGATTTGACAGCTATTTAAGACTATAGAACGTAATTTACGCGAAATCGACAGAGTAATTCAAATTATAAATATAACACCTAGATTTTTTCAGAGCACTACTATAGACGTGTAATGATATAATATATCACCATTATCCTCAAATATATTTTTTTCCATGATAGTTACAAAATAAAAGCGACTGTTTCTTTACTACGTAAACCGTTACATCCTATGTCTTTTTTTTTAACAAGAGATATCTGATAGAGATGTAACGAAGTAATCACTGTATTGCACTAATGACTTAACGAGAATCGAATTATTCGAACTTTGAACCCAGGTAAAGTTAATGCATTTTTGTTATATTTTTATAATAAATGTTATATTCAACTGAAGTTAGCAAATATGGGCACTAAGATTTAACTACAGAACGACAGATTCACATTACAGTTACGTAATTACAGCTTGACCATAAAGAGTTGACAAAAAATGAGGGCGCCACTATCGTTTATATAGCAACATTTATACTAGGACCTGAACGAATTTGATACTTTTATTTCATACAATGAATAAAAACGGGAAAAAGGATGAAAAGAGAGAATAAATAGTGATAATTGTATATAATAAACAGCATATTTTGTTTTTGTTTAAGTACATAATATTTAATTTTTACTTATTTCGAGAAAATATTTTTTTCTGTGAATAATTTGAAATTAAAAAGTCCTTTTATAATTATGAATTGCTGCTTCTCTTATACTCTAGTCTGAAAACAAACAAGCAGTACAATTATAAAATCTTTATTTATAGAAATATTCTAATCACTATCCAAATATTCAACACCAGACATTTCATCACATTCAGTATTTGAGCTGCTGTCACTGTCACTGCTTTCCTCTCCTACATTAATTACCAATGGTAATCTTCCATTTTGTTAGTGCCACTAAATATATTTGGGATAAATCCATTAGCAGTTCCAGCATGGACAAGAATCCAACGTTTTCCTTTTGAAACATCATGTTTTATGCCTTTGATTTTGATAGATTGCCAGCATTTTTTCAATTTATAAGAAGCATGGATATAGCTTTCATCCAAGTAAACTATTTGTTTCTGGAGCTCTACAGGCAAATCTCTATTCTGTTTGATAATATGGAGATATTTTTCTCTCTTTGCCGCTATATGTGTTCTCTCAATTAGCATTTCTCTATTTGTAGAACATTTTTTATAGGAAAAACCTATAGCATGTAAAATTTGTCTTAGTTTCTCGCGGCCTCCTTGAAATCCTAAATCTTCTTTCACCACAGCTAACAACTTTCGCAATGTTGGTGCTATTTTCTTCACTGTGTAGAAACATTGAACTTTTTGGCGAATAGCGCAGATGTCAAAGTCATCTAATTCTATTTTCGGTCGACCACTTCTATGCTTCCCAGGTGTTGAAAATTTGCCACTATTTTTATGTCCTTCATCAATTATACGTCGAACAGTACTTTCCGATTTTCCTGTAACCAAAAAATTAATCAATGGAAATATAGTGTGTAACGATCAAAGTATGCAGTCGCGCTACACACAAAGCGACTTTACTGAAATGTAAACATAACCTCTCAAATTAATCAAATCCGTAGAAAATATCGATACCGTGACGTCTATTAAGAACCAGACTGAAAAAAAATGGAGTTTATATCGTAAACTACTTATATCATGCAAGATTCAAGTATAAAATACCTGTCATAGAAGCAACTCGTTTGTAAAGGTCATCCAATTCTGTAAGAAGTTTACCGGCATGATATTCCGCCAAACTCATCTTAAAAACACTATATATCTTTTCTCTGGCACCACTTTTTATTGTATTACCCATCTCAAATAACAAAGTACGAAACAAAACTATATTTTTATGATATTTTTCAATAAATCGCAAACAAATCACGAAATTTCGGTAATGTTTTGAAGTTTGATTGACGTTTGACAGCAGCTGTAGTGTTGCCATATTGTGAAAACGTTTTAGTTCCTCAACAATTAATTTCTACTCTTAATGGTCAAGCTGTACTACCCTTTTATCAATTTTGAAATTTAGAATTATTAATAAAGAAATTTACTCAAAAATAAAAATCGATAAAAAAATATAGGAACTACAAATCGATTTTTCGTAATAATCGGATAATTGTGTTGGCTATTAAATTTGATACTTCTCTAATAATGTCAAATTCTTATCTGTCAAAACGGGCCTTTTAGGTTTTCACTACTATTTACTATAGTTAATAGAACAGAATCGCAGTGTCGCGTATGCATCGGAAGTTTGAATGAATGATTTTGATTTTTCATGATCTTTTTCTTTTCTGTCAAAGCCAAGCTAACTTCAAAAGCAAAACATCAAACCATAATTCAAAAATTCAAAGTGCGAAAGCAAAAATTAACCAACATTTCGTAACAATTTCACGGCCTGAAATGGCACTTTCAGCTTTCAGTAATCAGTAACCTTGATGAAATGGAATTTTCTTAGAAGTATACAATATTTTTTTCATAACCAAAACTCTTGTACATATAAGCAACAAAAATGTGGATATTTGGCTACGGGTCCTTGGTGTGGAAGGCAGACTTTAAATACGAAGAGAAAGCTGTTGGTTATATCAAGGGCTACTTACGAAGGTTCTATCAACATAGTATAGACCACCGAGGTGTACCGGAAAAGGTATCAAACTTATTGTTATCTACATACAATCTTAAAACAACAAACAAGTATTTGAAACTTTTCCACTGACTTCACAATTGAATGTTTCTAATTATGTAAATTGTTATTGTATACTGCATAGCGAAAGAAATACCGTACCTAATTATTTGAATCAGCACTCAGCATACATGATATATAATTTAAAAAAAACATTGCTTTCAGCCTGGCCGTGTAGTTACATTATTAAAAAGTGGTGATGAAAACACAGAAGTTTGGGGTGTTGCTTATAAAATAAGTCAAGAGGACACAGAAGATGTTATAAATCAGTTAGACTTCAGGGAAAAAAATGGCTATTTGAAGCAGCAAGTGATTTTTCATCCGGTGGACAAAGTACTGGCTCCATTTGTTTTAACATTATATGTGGCTATGGAAAATAATGAATCTTATGCTGGTTAGTGTCAATTTTTAATCTTAAATATATTCTGTACATAGAACTCCTTTAACTGCTGCTGTGATACATAATCAAGTTATGAATTTATTGACTCTAGCACTGCCGTTTTAAATATAGAACAAAAGTAATGTCATGACATTGGAAGTCATCTGTTCAACTTCGATTACAATTATTTAAGAGTGTTGCTTTTGTTGGTGGAGTCTTTGTAACTCTGCTGTATTCTCTGCCATATGTTTAGGCACCCGATAATAATAATAAGATAAAACTTTCATAAAAGTACCTACTCTGATTGTGCTAGTGCAACATTTAATTTTAAGTTAATGTCATTATAAATAAATAATAAATTGCAATCGCTCGAGCTGAAATTTAATGGAAAATTTCTAATAATTTAATGATTTGTTTAAATAGCGTGTCAAGGCCATGTAGCTTAGTATTTTTTATATCTTTTTAAATGGGTACTTAATCTTAAAGGTTCTAACTCTAAGCAGTTGGCAGTATACATATATCTATCTAACGCTGTAATTTGTATGCTTTTACAACATAAACTTTATATAGTTTAATGTAGGTTCATAAAATGATACATTTATTTTTTTATATTATACTAAACGCTGCCCGCAACTTTGTACGCATTTTTCGCTATATCTTGGAAAACAAACATATAAAAGAATAAAATAATATAAAAAAATAATAAGCTACAATATTTCCAAATTTCATTAAAATCTATTCAGTAGTTTTTGTGTGAAAGAGTAATAAACATCCATCCATCCATTGGCACAAATACTGACATTTATAATATAAGTAGGATTATTATATTATGTATATTGTTTTTTACCAGAATTGTTCACCAGCTAACAAGATTATTAATATTCTTCCTCCATCCATGGTATAAAAAAATAATATTATTTACAGGTCCTGCATCAATTGAAGATATTGCAAAGCAAATAGTTAGTTGTCGAGGGCCTAGCGGAACAAATAAAGAGTATGTATATAAATTAGCCGAATGTATGAGAAGAATAGCACCACATGTAAAAGACGAACACCTTTTCGCCCTTGAAGAAGCTATCAAGAAACTAGAGGAACCAAAACAGATGTGATATTAGCAATTATATATACTTTACTGTTACATTTTGTAGTAAATTTTATCAAATAATCCTACAGAGTATATTTATTTATTTATTGAGGTAACCAACTGCTTAGTATATTTTACATTTCAGCTTAAAACTAATATAGGTATAGATGTAAGCTATTAACAGGTTACCCTAGATAGATAGTACATACAGTTTATGCGGCGTATACTTCAAGAGCATTGACTGTTGCATTCTTTAACATTGCTATTCTTATATTTTAGTTAAAAGATATGTTAGGATGTGTGTGTTGTGTGTGTGTGTGTGTGTGAGTGAGTGTGTTTTCTATATTTTGTGTTCTGTCTGTAGACCCTACGACAGACATCTTGGGATCTACTGGTTACAGTCACGACTAGGAAACCAGTCATCTACAGGGGAACAGTTGATAATAACGTTCGTAGTTATTGTTTGAATTATAAAGGTAGGTAGGTATTGTTTTAGTTAGATTGATCTATATATTTATTTATTATTTAGTAAAGGACAAGGCTTTTAACTCAGAACTTTAATTATTTCTTTTTTGTAAGCTTGTTTTTTACAGTGTTTTTACAGTATTACTTACAAATATATCAATATTCGCGAAGTCACTGTTATATTGATGGGAAATGCGTTTTATTAAACTGTTACGTGCAAATTTAGTGACTCATATCTGTTGCAAATAGCTTAGTGTGTCTAGTTCTTCTAGAAGGAACTGATAATGTGACTTGGTTAAGAAGTGCAGAACAGTCTAGATGTGTATGTTATATTATATGTATGATATATTTATATTAAAGAACAAAACAAAAGAAGATTTTAAAAAACTACAAGTCTGCAAGATGAATGCTTATACGATCGTAAATAAAATTTATAATCCAAATGTATAGGTACTGTAGCCTTAAGAATTTTTAAGTTGTTTGCATGGAAATTTCCTGCACCAAACAATGTAACATGCCATTAAAACAAACTTCATGCTACTTGAAACATTAATTTAAATTGGTCAAAATCGATGCATTTCTAATAATAAAGTTTATTTAACTTCTGACACATTTACATTAAAAATCAACCTTTGTTTTAAAATGGGTTTTATTTTAAATAAAATCTTGAAAAAACATTGGTTTATACTTATAATGATTGTATGATAGTATTTTTCTTTTATGTATCATTTCATATTTCTTAGTACCTACCTACTTCATTTCAAAGGTGTGTTTGCAATAAGCAATCACAAATAGGTAACATTAAAATAAAATAAAAAATCAATTTATTAAATTATTAAGAAGTTTCTGGCATAAAGATTTATGATTATAGAATATTGATGAAAGTAAAAAATTCACAACTTAAATCACCAAGTAAAAAACTAATTATTATAAGCAATAAAATATAACATCCATAAAGTATGTGGTTGTTATAAAATATATGTTACGTTACGAAGCATACTATTTATGAAATATTTAATTAAAACTCGTGACTCGGCAACAAAAATCATAAGTTGATAAAAAGACGTATTATCTTCTAATAAATTTTACGAAAGCGTAACACTAGGAAAGTGATTTGTGCTAAATTTGTGTTACCCTAATTACTAAAGCTCTATAAACAACCACACAACGAACTCTCATTGACTTTGCTTCTTACTCGCTACATTACATACACGTCATTAAGTACTATACTATTTTTAAAAGCATAATTATTATTGTTAACGCACTTAGAATTTGGTTGATAGGGAGTGTCACATGGCACTTAAATTCGCTTTATCAAACACTGATGATAACCCAACCATTGCATTAAGATAAAAACACGGGAAGGTGGCCTTAATTAATGTTCATATAATACTTATTTTTATTAATAATTTAGAACTATGAAAATACTTATTTTACCACATCTTTAAATTGAAGGTCATTACGAATTTCCTGTACAACTGAACAACTTTGCTTTTAAAACAAAATTGATAAAATCTTTGGTGTTGTAAAACACTAATTGAAAAGCGTAAGTACTTATTCGTATTTGTTTGCATTTAAAAGTAGTTGCACACTTTACATTTTATTTATCTTTTTTGCGTCCTAGAAGTTTATCCAAGAAACTTCTCTTCCTTTTAACTTTTTTGTTAGTCTTATGGCTTTCCAAATCAGCGCCCTCTTCCGTCATCTTCTCAATCAATGCCGGAATCGTGATATCGGTGTACTTATCCAACGCTGGTTTTTTGGGTTCCTTGCTATGTATTTGCAGTGAGGACAGCTCAGGAACTTCATCGTACTTTTCTTCTGATTCCTTGTCATCCTTACTCTTTCTGTTCAAGTCTCCTTCTTCAGCTCCTTTGGTTAGCGTTTCGGGCCCATTTCCTTTTGCAGAAGAGTTATTTGCAGTAATAGACTCCTTTAAAAGATTATGTTCGTTTTTCTTGCCATCGTTAATTACCTCTTGCTTCGCAAACACGTCGTCATCACCTGCAGATTTGTTTACAGTTTCCTCCAAAACCTTTTTATCATTGCTGTCTATGCTGTCGGCGACGCTAGACGTAGATTTAGGAACGGAACCCACTACTCTGGGCCTGGTTGGAGGGATCTTCCAATCGATCTCTTTACGCTGAGGTGAATAACGCTTCACTAGCTCTTCAAATAATTTTTGATGATCAACTTTGGAAGAGGTTTCGTTATTGGTCGGCATGCTCTGGTGTTTAGGTTTGGTTTCGGGATCTTCATTTTCTTTCTCGCCGTTGCCATTGGGAGTTCCGAAGTCGACGACCACTCTACGGACGGGTGGCGGAGTAGCATACGGCTCAGCGAACGGGAATTTGTACAAGTTTGGGCTCTCAATCTTATATTTCGACTGTACCGGCATTGATGCACGGGTGCCGGTACGGGCGAAAGGACTATCATGATTAGGTTCGTGCAAGTTAGAATTTAAAAAGTCTCTCCTGAGTTTCGATAAGCGCCGAGTTCTTTCGGTCATACTAAACCTGTATTCGACATCATCACTCTGGTTAAGTTCAGACGTAAAGTTATCTGAATACTTTCTTGGTCTGAATTCAATATCGCGGTCCGTCCTCGTTTCACGCATGCTGGAGTAGGTAGGAGCGTTGCGTTTGAAGTTGGTAGTTGTCTTGCCGTGATTAGAGGTGACAATCTGCTGCACGTCGCTGTAGGCCATGGTGTTGGTAGGTGACGGCAGCGGTAGAAACACTGTGTCGTGTTTGCCGAATACTTCCCGACGCCGACTGAACTGATCCACACCGATGATTTCTCGCGACTTAACACTTGTTGTAGGCGATTTAGTCGTCATTTCCGTTCGATTACAAACCGCAACACTTTTGTATTTGATACTATTTTCCTGTAAACACTGTTATTCTATTTTCGTATGCTAAACATTATGACTTCATCGGTAACATCGCGCTTACAAAAGAGTCCACGTCTACACGTTAAATTGAAAAATAAAGGTGGTCCGGTCGTCCGTATAAGGCGAGCCGTTCGCGATATATGGTGAGTGATCAATAGAGTGGCTGCGATAAGATAGGAGCGTCGTGTATCGCCGTACTTTAGCTGTTTCTTTATCTTTCAGCAGTAGGAACAGTTGAGCAAATAAACGCGAGTGAACACAATCGTGTTCGTAATTAATCGCAAACTGAGTGAAAGCGAGTCGCTGTTTCGGACGATCGCCGAGCGCGGCGCTCATTATGTAATGAATATTAAAACAAACGTCCCAAATACGTTAGACCTACTTAGCGCGTTGTTTATCACTAGAAATGTTTGTTTCTTCATTTCTTATTTATTTGATTTATCTATCTGAGCGTAAAATGTTTATTTGAAACAAAACTGCTAATTACATCCGTTGTTTGTTTTTATGTCTTAACTGCCTAGAAATGAGTACCTACTTACCTAATTGCTGAGGCGAATTAACGAGGAAATTAAATTGTTTCATGTAGTTATACTTGACTTATTTGTTTTAAATTCATATTGACTTGCCTTTATTTATATTACCTAACTTATTTTAAGATTTAACTATACCTATCTACCACCTTAACTGTTAAGCTTATGGCGAATTTTATGTTCCGTTATGACTAAGTAGTTAAGTAGGTAAGTAACCTACCTTCCTACTCATTTTTAGCGGTGCATACCTACCTACTCGCATTATTAGCGCTACGTAGACTTCAAAATAAGGAGTGGTTGTATGTATTCATAGTCTTACATGTTTGCATATCAAGGTAAAAATATCTAATCGATACCTTCTATCTACAGTCCAGTAAAATTATCTATCGGTAAATGTTATAATACACGAGTATGTAGGTATTTCTGGTTATCAATTTACATTATTACCTACTTGTTATTATGTTTATTTCTGAAATGTAATATATTGGCCAGAAATAAGCTAAGGTAACACGTATGAAAAGAATAAACCAACGTACCTAAAACTGCTAAATCCGAAGGCCACAGTGATATTCTGTAGGTATTCTGCCATTATTCGACGGATGACCTCATCAGATTTGCATACGAATTTGGTATTTGGAGTAACTAGGCAGGTGTAGGTACCTATTTATCTGCAGTTCAATACTTTGGTATGGTCCATAATATGTGGAGCATTTTGATTTTTCAAGAATTAGTTCTCGAGTATTTCTGTCTGGCCAGGAAATGGAGTCAGTCAAGCATAAAAATATTAAACTGAATCTCATCATTTTTAAGAGGGTCGCTCTTGTCGGTGGAGTCATTTTGAGCAAACTGAATGAATTAAGCTAATTATTATAGATACTTACCTTAATATTTCTTTACGATTATTTAAGAATCTATTCTATATACCTAGGTATAGGTCGCGCCACGTAAAATGAACCCTAGCTGACAGCTGCGCATTAGACGATTTTTGAGTCTGACGTTTAACATTTGTTTTAAAATACCATCGCGCACAAAAGTGTTTAATTACAGTCATGGTTTTACGCACAAAGGAAAGAAAAATATTATTAGTAGTATTAGTAGGGTGGAATATAAATAAAAAAATACACAACTACCAATCAATATTGGATTTAGTGTAAAATGTGTAAAAATGTAAAAAAATATTCGAAAATTTAAAAAAAAACATTGTTCTTCCATTAAGTCTTCATGGGTGGCGCGAAAACCAGATGAGGACGCAGTGTTGATGCCAGAAGTGGCCATTGTTGTCGTCACTTTTATCATCTTTTGAATCAGAATCATCATCCCCTCAGGCGCGGTCCTAAGGGGGGGGTCACAGGGGACATGACCCCCCCCAAAATCTAACGTCAAATTGAAAAATCTCAACAATAATAAAAAAAAAAGGAAATTTCTAGCTATCCCCTAACAGCGATAGATTTATAATTTGCTGATATCTAGTGGTATTTTTATGAACTACGTACGATGGCCAAAAGAACTTGGAAATGACATCTAGTTTATAGTCTGATCCTTAATCCGAGTCACAAATTGACAAGTGCAACTGTCAATTATACCAAAAAGGGTGACCAGCTACAATAGTGATGTTCAGCAATCTATAGATTTAGATGTTTAGTCGAGCCTAATTTTATTAGGTACCTAATAAAAAAAAATAGTAAGTATGCAATAGGTTTTTATTTAATAAAAAGATTAGAGGAATATAATAGCATACTTATTAAAATTGCTCACTACAAAATTATTATAAAAGATGGAAAATTTATTAAGAGATTTAGAGAAATTAAAATAAAACATTACAAGTTCTTTTATACATTTTTACACGACTACGGCGAAGCCAAAAGGAAGTGTGTTTGGCAGTCTATGTATGTATGTATGTTCCACCGTAACTTCTAAAATACTGAACCAATTTTGATGAATGAGGTGTCAAAAGATTCGTAATAGGCGTGTAAAAACATGGTTGAGAGCTAACATGTTAAAAGAGCGATTAACAGGTTTAGCTCTTCTAAACATTCACCCGGAAATAGTACCAGACATCTCAAATATTATTATCACCCGATTCGCAAATACAAAAAGACGACTTCCATTTGTTTTATAAGTAATGTATAAAATAAAATTGTGTCTTGTGCAATAATGTTTTTTTTATTCCAGATACCTATTTTTTATTAGTGTAGTGAGTGACCCCCTCCAAAATTTCAGGCTACGACCGCGCCTGGCGTTTTAAGCACTTAAGACTGCAACAGCCATAAGATTTATAAGAATTAAAACATAAAAAAATAATGCTACCTACCTGCACAAGCTACATATCGCCCTTTGATTAGTGTAGGAAGTTTATAATCAGAGGTAACGCTAATAAAATTTTGTGTCGGGTTTCCCCATAGTGTTTTGTGATTACGGTCTTAACGTTTTAACGTTTCGCTGCAAATTGCGAAAAACTGATTTTTATGACGTTTGACCTTGAATAAAAAAATTGCATACATCGGAATGATGGGGAACTTTTATTTATTAATTATAATTACATTTTGAACAATATCTGTGAATTTCAGCCTGTTGTGAATTAATGTAGCACCGAATTGTTCCTTGACCGGGCTACTTGAAGCCCTTAGTTTACGTTAGTTAGTTGAAAACACAGACGTATAAAAAGCTACTGTAACTTGCAGTTGTTAAAAACTATTTTGTCATACTACTCGTACTTTGAAGAATATAATATTTCTTGTTGTTAAATGAAAATCTTTAGCATTAACATTATAAGAAACGAAAGTGAAGTTATTTATCATTATGATTAATTATTTGATATCAATAGATAAAACAACTGCGGTAGTTATGCAATTAGGACGATAAATGTCGATAGGTGTCGTATAAAAGTCTTCTAGAATATGCGAATGATCACGTGGCGAAACAAATTTCCATAACATGGGGGACAATATACAAGTAGTATGGAGATGTGGTAGGGAGAAGTAGAAAACAAAAGAAATATTTAACTTGATTAACATTTTTATTTTCATCAATCTGCAGGATATAGAATGCAATGTCAGAGATATTTAGGGATCTTATAAATATTCCATATTGTACAATATACAAAGTCAAGATTTTTCTGAATAGAATTTCCTTTTTACCTAGCAGGTACTATGCAGATTACACAGCTATGACATATTGGCGATATCGATGTCGCTACATGGTTGTATGCCATTTTATTATTTAAAAGGCTATTTTAAGTAGCGTGAACATATTAAACATAACATAGGGAATTTGAATCTTGAGGCACGTATATCCCTTATCCTCCGAAATATCGCCATTAAAACATAGCTGACAAGATCAACAAATTCGCGTTTACTAATCTACTCCTAATTATTATTGTTAATATTCAATTTACAATATTATTAACCTAATCAGCGAGTAAATAAATATGTACTTTTAAAAACGAATGATATTCACATTTTGTTGTGTCATTGATATAAAGAACGATGTTACGCAATGTCTTAATTCTAATATTACAATCTACAGTCAGCAACGCAATTTGAACATTAAAAATAACATTGATACATTAATTATTTGCTTCGTACACGGACGACCGTAATCACAAAAGTTTCCCTAATGTAACATCTACTAGTCATAATAATATTACTTCTAATAAGTTAACTTTAATAATAACTGATATAAAATAGTACTTTCGATTGTATTTATGTAAAAATCGTAGAAAATTGACAAGAAAATGATTCGACACTAAATTGCCGATGGGTCAAGTATATTTTTAACAGCTTGTGTGTGTCAATTACAGATTTATATATTTTATATACTATATGTTTATGATTTTATGTACGCTTTAAGGCCTCTACATCAAACTCACCAGCCTTTACCGTTTAGCATTTAGTGATCAGTTTACGGAGTGAAAATGTCTTGTCGTCAATTCTTTGATTATAAAAATATTCAACATTTATTTTAGACTGGAAAACGGTACTTACGGGAAGACTCGTTCACAAATACATATTGCAGTGAGTTTATATTTGCAAAGTTAAGTTAATCGGATATTCGAACATTCAATACTATTTGTTTGCATTTTGCTTTCAGCTATAATATAATATTGCATTTTAAATGTGTATGTATCTTCACACAGATTTGTCTACTTATCTTCACATGATAAAAAGGGAGGCAAATGAGTATCAAAATATCCAACATCAGAATGGAACATTTTGGCTTGTTATTTGCCCATGATCAAGGATAATGTGTGAGGGTTATATATCATCATAAGCTAGGTGTATCATTGATAGCAAAAAGAACATTTACATGTAATTGCCTAAAAAGTGTATCATTAAATCGTAATCATTATGACTTCGAAAGTATTTCCTTCATTGCCAATTCAATCTTCAACTGTATACATGCGACTCTCTCTTGGAAAATCTGGTTTATTAGCGACAGTCTTTTTTGTTCCAAGAGGGCGTTATCCTTTATCAGTCTTTGTCTCAATTCTTGCTCTTCTGGAGTGCATTCCTTCGTTTCTTTGGGACATAAAGAATTCCCTTCTTGTTTCGTTTTCAAAGCCACGTGGCTTCTAAGTTTAACTATTTCGAACTGTTCGGAATTTATCTTAGCTTGCAGCAACGACTTTAACTGTAGATACTCTGCGTTTTCGAGTTCTAAGCGGAGGACTTTAAGTTCCTTTTCGGTTAGTTTAGGTTTGTCGTACGAGCTGTCGGTGGAGAGGCTGACCTCGACTGGGGTCTCGTTTATTTCGGGGCCGAAATCGAAGTTGTCTTCGAATTCAGCTTCGAACGTGGGGTCACTTAGTGGGGATATTTGGTAGGTATCGTTGGTAATGGGCGTCTTGGGTAGTTCTGGTTCGGGTTCCGTATGCTCGCTCGTTGAAGGCGCGGCCGGTTCTTCTACTTGTGAATTTTGTCGTTCAACTACAACTACTTCTTCCGGCGGTTTCTCATCCACTGAAGGTTGCTGCGGTAAACCTGCGCTTGGCTCCACAGATTTCTGGACTGACCGGAGTTTTCTCTGTTGAATAAAGACAGATCATAAGGTCAGTTCATCACGTAAAAGAAAAAAGCTATTCCTAAAAGAATACAAGCTACGTGATTAATAAATAAAACAATTTAATTAGCCGTTATTGTTCGGTAATTGTTGACCTTGTGCTCGCTCAGTAATACTATTTCATTTCCTTATTTGCCTTTTCAAATAAGTACTTGGGAATTCATAAATCAATTACCTTATTCAGAACTCTAGAGGGAAAAGAGAACGAGATTTATTGGTCGGTATCTAGGTGAGCTTATTTTACAATTATCTACTTATTACGAAATGGTTGTGACAAATACGCATATTGTGGCAGCGGTAATATATCTGTGAAAATTTCAACGCTCACAAGATATAATAGACTAGACACCCGAGCCTTAGTAATAAAGTCCTGTTTTTACTCTTTGGGTGCGGAACTCTAAAAAGCACGAAAATACCAGACATGCGCACCTTGAGCTGCGTGACAATCCGCTGGGCCTCCCACAGCTGTTGGTCGCGCCATTGCGTGATGAACCCGGCGTGCATCTCCGCGTGTAGCTGGCTCAGCAAGGACTCTTGTTTGCGCAGCTCCGCACTAATCTCCTGCGCGGAATCCGGGAACTCCGCCGGCAGCGATTGCAACGGAGGCACGTATCTGATGAGAAAGATTACAGTTAATTTACAAAAGATAATCAATATTATTTTATCTACATCCTGTCATTACTTACGATGTTTATAAGAATCGTGTCAATAAAACAAAATACACCTACATTCCTATTTACGTATTTGCAAATAGTTATTTCACACTATAGTAAAATATAGCAAAAATATAGTAAACTACAGTAAAAATAAGATAAAAATAAAGTAAAAATAGATATGCATACTAATTCCTATCTATTTTTACTATCCACTTTTAATAAACAACTAAAATATTTACAAACCTAATTAATAACCTATTTTATCCTGTCAATTTTAGAAATGTATTTAGATGAGAACTCCATATATTTACAAATAGGCTATTTCTTATTAACTTGCCGTAGATTATACAGCGTCCAAGTAGATGAGGATTAAATTAAGTCTATTTTTAACCCCCGACGCCAAAAGAGGGGTGTTATAAGTTTGACGTCGATGCCTGTCTGTCTGTGGCACTGTAGCTCCTAAACGCGTGGACGGATTTGGATGCGCTTTTTTTTTTAATTTAAAGTTGGTATTCCTGGAAGTGTTCTATATATTATATATCTATGAAATGAAATGAAAATCATTTAATCCTGTAGGTTTTGACAACACTTAAGACGGGTCATTTTTTAAAGTTAATGCTAGATTCGCAAGAGTGCAGTTTCCCCAGAGAAGAACCTAGCAAGAAACTCTGTAGGGTTGCTCTTTTTAATTTAAGTTTTACAAATCTCAGGCATAAACACAAAAACATATAATCAAATTAATATTTCAAAACAGCTATCCATAAATAAATAATCAAAATTTGACCCCACAATATCCAGGAAAAAGTAAGGCAAGCAAATGGGAAACAAAGAAGTGAAATGCTTAGTTTGATGGGATCCGCATGACATGACCGGCCATCACAGCAGCACCTTCACACAGGTCTCAACGCATGTGCCAATCAACCCCTTCCACATATTTTAGGGAAGTAGGAGACCCGACACACAGCGCCACCACTGCAACGGCGTAAGCGAGCATGACATATCACACGTTTCGCCTTATTCATAAGAAAGCTTAGCTATTACAGAATTACAGATACCATACCTACCAAGATACTGCAGAGGCAACATTTTTACAACACAATAACATTCATATAATTTAAGGAATGTAAGTAATTCACAATTGTATGAGAACAGGTATGCTAGAGAAAGCTTGATAGAAGAGCAGGTCAATCCCATGGATTTGAGTCATCTAAATAATCGTTAATTTTATAATATCCCTTTTTGCTAAGTTTTTGTTTAACAATAACCTTGAATTTATTGAGGGGTAGTTCGCGTATACTGGTAGGGATCTTGTTGTAAAATATGTAAATCTAATAATATGTAAATCGGTTCAGCCATTTCAAGGCCATCAGCTCTTTTGTCGGCTGTGGCAGGATTGTAGATCCATACAACAGCAGATATGTCGTGTTTGGATTCGTTTGATCAGTAATTCTAAATTTATTGCAATGTCGACAACAGGAGGAGCTTATAATAATTATATTATAATAAAGGTTTAAAAACTTTGAAATAAAAATTAAATAACCCCCGACTATAAAAAGTAACTAATAAAATAAGTAGTATTTTGTTAACTGTACTGTACATCGCATATCACATTAGGATTTATTTATGATAGTTATATTCGCATACCCACCAAGCTACTTAGCAGTGCCCCGACAAAATGAAGTTTGTATGCAAGTTAAATACTACATAAGTGTTACTTTTTATTCGCTGGGTGCGAAGTATTATAGTACTTAAAATCTTACATGATTAGAATGACACATGCCAATCCTCGTCGAATAGTGATGGGATGAAAATGTTAAATCGTGGTGTAAGCGAAATTTTGCTTGTAAAAAGGTCTTATTACTAGAAATATTTTAAAAATAACTAGTAATTACCAAATAGCCTAATTAAGTACGTAATTAATTCTCCATTTCGCGCTCGGTTAAATGTTCGCAGGTACTAAAAAACCAAATAGTAGTGACACCGTGCATCATTTTTTTTAAATTCATGAATCTACTATAAAAGCTCCTAAAACCTACCAAAACTACTAAACGCAAAAAAAATACTTATAATTACTATTTTCATAGACCTTATGAAAATGAAAGAATATCGACTATTATCGACTTAAATAACTCGATTGGTCACATCCTTAATTTTTTTTCATGATGATATAACCTTCTTAGAACGCAAAAATATTTAATCTCATTTTATTGAATAAGTATTATGTGTGTTATTTAATATTAGTTTTATGTATCTTTACGTTTTATGTCGAAAACATTATTTTTTTGTATGTATAAATACATTTCATAATTTTAAAATGGTTTTAGTTCTATAAATGATTATTACTTTTGCTGATGCAAATTACGACACTTATGGGCCGCTAGTATAAAGTTACTCCGCTACTTTTAGTGACACCTGCCATTCTAATCATGTAAGATTTAAACAACTATAGGTGGGGGTAACATAATCTATCGCAGCGCTCATGGTGGTCAAAAGTAGAAATAATGTAAGCTCTGTCATCAGATGTATCTGTCAATTGCTAAGTGATTCTACATAAATACATTTTAATATCAATAATTAATCGCATTAGTCCGCTAGCAAAAATATGCTTGCATTTACCACTTTAATTATAAACACAATTACATTTAACACTTGTGACTACTCGTGCTCTATTTACGTTTAAAACCGTTTTGTAAGGTGGCAAAGTAATAGATGTTTGCCTTATGATGAGAGCGTGAATTATTGATCTCTGCCCTTGTTTTGTTCTTAATTCTTCTACATTTCGGAAATGTCCAGCCAATACCAACAACTTTCCTTTAATTACAGTTTGTGGTTGGAATTTGATATTGTGAGTAAGTAACACTCACAATACTCATTTCGATCTGAAAACGATATTTAATTTATTACTAGCGATACAGAAACATTTAAATGTATTTACTGTTATATAATGAAACCTTTAAAGTAGCTTTTTCTTTTTGTTTTACTGTAAAACTACAACTATAAATGAATTAAATAAACCCTGACACAATCAAAATTAAACACACTTTTTGGACTTACTTCATTTGATTTGAATGACCAAAATAATTTTAACACCTTTTTTCCACCCAAATCGTGGTATCACAACAATTTATTAGTCGAAAATATTTGTTATTTTTTCATTTCGATATTTTTTCACCAAAACGGCCTAAATGTCAATGTGACAAAGCCCACAAAGTTGTGGACGCTAGTTGGCGCTGTAATCGTGCACAGAGCCAATAGGGTATGATTGCGGGTTGTCATTGTGGTGTCAAGTGTATATTCTAAGTTATATTATTGTTATATACTATTTTTCTTAGTCAGTTTATCTATCCTATGATTCCCCGAATACAAACTACTTACTTGGTTAGTTCAACATCAGGGAAGAGCGTGTCTGCCTTCGTGATAAAGTATGTTAGAAGGTTGATAGACATGTTGAGTGTTGAACCCATCGCCGTTGATATCGTTTGGATGTTCACGTGATTTACCTGTAATCGAAAAAAAATCATCTATAAGGTTTCCAACACGAAATAGCGATAAGTGTTTTAATTTCAATTCCTTATCAGCTCCTTTAACTTCCCCACGACAAGGGGAACGAGTATACTCTCTTACGAGAGTGATCAGACCGTAATGAGACCGACCACGCCGGCCCAATTTAAATTACGGAAGGTGAATTAAGTTTCACATTAAGTATTTAAACTGTATAAATCAAAGCAAGTCGACGGCGACATCTTACATTAATTTTAGAGATTTCATCGGTGACACTTATCCGTATCGAATCGCATTATTCCATCGCCCTTTCCTTTTCTAGCCCTGAAAGACTGCCATTTGGTAGAGGGCGAAACGTGTTTCGCCCTCTACCTCGCGTAAGAAGCGTAAGAATGGTAGCGTCGTGACGCTTACCATTCTTACGCTTATTCTCGCTTCAGCAAAGAAATTGGAAAGACTGACGGGATATAAAAGGTTATGTGTTAGGCCCGGTTTAACACAAAATTAACACAATATAAATCATAAAAGTATTATGAATAGAATCGTATTTGTCGCAATTTTAAGATTTATATTATATTTTTTTGATTTCTTCCGCCACACGTCTGCGTAACTTCAATATAACCCGTGCCTTAGGATTCCTTTACTTGTATCCGATCGAATTACGACATAGAAGTAATTATTTAACTAGAGTATACGCTAACCTGTTCATTAGCCACCACAGACTCGAAATGCTTCATAAGCCAGCTTAGCAAACTGTAGTTACAGTGAGGTAGCTTTTTAATGAGTGACAGCATTGTACCCTCGCGTTGTGGTTCAGCTATAGCCGCCGCTTGTTCAAACTGGCTGTGCAATTCTTGAGTCAAGATCGATTCCGGTAGTTCACTGGAATGTATTTGAGAATTGTTGCAGGATTAATATGGTAAAATAGTGTCATTATTCTAAGCAAAAGGAGTTAGAATTAATTAAGTATATTTGTAGACTGGTTTAATTAGAGGGCGCAATGAGCGAGTTTTCGTGTATTATATGGGGACTCCTTTGAGCATATAGTTCATTATCTTCGTAGCAGCTGGGTTTTAAACATCTAAACATTAATTGATCTTCCTAAAAATCTATTTATCTTTGTCCCGCAGCCTTCATCAAGTTATCTTCCCTAGCCATCTTGTTGATTGACGTAAGACGCTGCACGGATATACTTGGACGATTGTATATAGAGATATCTAATTCAAAGAAAGACACATAAATGTTAACACTCATAAACTATTTATAAACATGCATTTTGTTGTATTCAAACACGCATTCGCTTAATATGCTCATAAATCAAGACTAAATTATTTGTGGCATACATTTAGCAAGACAAAGAAAAACTTTGATCAATTGATTAAGCAACGTAAATTAAATTATCCACTTTGATAATAATCAGCAATATTTCGCTTGATTTTAAAGCATTTTTATTATCAAACCTTTTTATCGCAAGGTTTATTACTATGTCGCCATCTACGCTTTTGCAATGCATCCACCGCAGCAACAATCGCCTATAATAATGAGTGAGTACTTAGTTTATAAGTAGCATATGTTTAGTTCGCATAGCATTAAGAAGTTCACCCAATAACCCTTAATAGGGCAAGACTTTTTTTTTCAAGGTAAGTGGTCACATAAGCGATCGATTGCCCTATCCTTCTAATAATATAAATGCCAATTTTTGTGCCGATGGATGGATGGTTTCTACTCTTTCACGATCATTTTACTGAACAGATTTTGATGAAACTTGGCAATATTGTAGCTTGCACATCAGAATAACACATAGGCCATATTATTTTGAGATACTTTGTACATTTTTCAAGATATAGCGATAAATGCTTACGAAGTCGCGGGCAGCCTCTGGTAAAGTCATAAATTTCACTGTTGCTTGCAAATACTTTCCAATTTATTAAAAAGATTTTAATGGTACAAGTAATTTAAAGAACATCACTGCTGGACGTAATTCTGTCCTAAAACATTTAATGAAAGCGCCACATTTCGCAGTCAGTAGTCAAAGAATCGTACCAGCAAAGAGTCGCTGACTATCAAGACTGTCTTGCATTCCTTAATATAAACATCAATATGGACTGATGGGTGAGGACGTTTGTTATTCTTTCACGCAAAAACAACTGAACAGATTTTAATAAGTTTTGTAACATTGTAGCTTATATACAGCAGATAAATATGTCGCAATATGTCGCTACACTAATGTTATAAGATTGAATTTGTTTCGCTGGGCGCTCGTGTTTATTTATGACCTACTTTTTAAGAAGTGCATTCGCATTATTGCTTTTTCTATTTAAAAATGCGTCTAGTCTAATTAGTAGTAGTATAATATTGACGTAGTAGCATGACGCTACCGTCCGACGAAGCTACGAAGTTTATAGATAGGTATTAAAATTTTTGGCATTTAGTTACTTGTGTCCATACCATGCTATGACTACTGAACAGATTTTGTTTTTTTTTGCAGAGAGTTATTGCGGGTATAATCCAGTGTTTTTAGGGGTTAAATCAGTACCACTTTCAATTGTTTTCATTGTTATTTCAGACTTCAATTATTTAAATTTCAATGAACATTCGATTGCAGAATAAAATTAACATAAATACAGTCGCAGCATCAACGCATATAATGAATTATAATACGTATAATCTATTTAAATACGCAGGTGGTGTTTTACATAATGTATGGGTTTGACGCAAAATAATATTTTGGAATACACCTCTGGTACTTATTTACACCACATTATGGTTTATTTTGATATTCAGAACTGTGCTGGGCAAAGGCCTCCTCCGCGATTTTCCATCAAGTACTTTAAATAAATTGATAATATAAATTTATAATATACGCTTTAGCTAATAATTAATTTCAAACACATAAAGATAAGCAAGAGCACAATTAACAGAATGCACATAAAGGAATTTCAAGAATTATGCCAATATAATAATTCGCTTTCATTATAGAAAATTAGTAAAAAAGTAAAAGAACTGGGTGTACTTAAGTTAGGTTTAGTTACGTGAATTCGCATAGCTCATACGTATATTATTTTGACCATTATTAAGTAAATAATATTGGGTACAATAATTATAATTAAATCTAATTTTTATTCTAAATTAAGTTTAGTCTGTTAGCGGGGGAGATCCAAGACACAAGTTTTGTTTTTGAAACAACTGAACTTAGAAAATAAAAGGTTAACTCGCTAAGCACATTGTTTTTCTATTGCATTTATCGCTCTCGCCACAGCAATGTAGAACTGAAGCCATTTGAAAGCCGCAATGTAAACAAAGACAAACTTATAAAAATCTCTATCCCCCTTATTACAAAACGAGGTTTAAAGATAGTCCGGTGTTAGTTTGTTTACTTTGATGTTTTGTCCATAGCCGTCGTCGTCAAAAGAAACGAACTAACGTCGGACTATCTTTAAACCTCGTTTTGTAATAAGGGGGTATATGTATAGATTCTAATTCTACTTACAATCTTAATTAAAATCTAACACTCGCACAGCATATTCAATAATAAATTACGATAAAAACAGAACCAACCATAGACTAACGCCTTATTCGCACGATCATGCGAATGAGGCCTAAGGAATAAAAGTAAAGAAGCTTATTCTTTCAAATATGATTTATCTTGAAATATTCACCTAATAAAACTCTTGAGAATGGCGCAGGCGACAGGCACATCCCAGTGGTAAGGGAACGTGGTCCCGCGATCCGTGTACAATCTACGCAACTGCTGCAACTTTATCTTATCCGGCTCCGTGCGGTAGATCTGATTGGATTTCAAACCCTGCGCCTGAAAACATAAGGTTGAAGGAGAGGTAAATGCATAGCATGTTATATTTTGTATTTGGATCAAAACGTTAGTCTGTGACGTAAGATTTAAGCTAGAACACTGATCCCAAGTACGCAACATATATCACACGCAACGCGTCCCACATCGCGTGTGACAAGTGTGCTTCTAATCTAATCGAATTTAGCCACTAGTGTCCCAATGCTGGGCAAAAGCCTCTTCGTCCGCCATGACTGTTTCGAGCTTTCTCCACTTAGGTACTCAAGAAGGTGTTCAGCTCATTCCACCACCTTTTCCTTACAATCGTAGTATTTCTACGGAGCAGATTTCATAATGTGTTGCGTATGTGGGCTCAACTCTGTTTCTACCTATAAAGTTGTGTGAAAGTTTATTGAGACGGAGGCGGCGGGATTATATTTGTTGCTTTATTTGAATTAATTGTCAACAAGATTTAGACAACATTAATAAACAGTTAAATACAATACAAATATTCTTTATTGCACAAAAAGATATAAGGTACAGACACAAACAAGAATATAAGAAGCAACAGGCGGCCTTATTGCTAGGTAGCAATATCTTCCAGGCAACCTTAAACTATCTAATTGAACAAGATATTCAAGACGAATGGCGCCAGGTGCGGTCATCACATAATTTTTATGTTACGAGTATGTATTAACATATCTCGTAGATGTGTTATTAAAAAATAACTTTTATTTAAGCAAATATAACAGCTAAAGTGGATGTATAGTTCAAGGATATCTTTGTAACGTACTAAAGGTAGCCATTAGTGAACAAAAAATCAAGAACATGTGGCCGCATTCATACATATTATTACGTAGTAGGTCCATAGTAAGTCCACCCACGTATTACAACGAAAAACGTTGTTCAAGGTACTAATTAAATAGGAATGAGGCCTAAAGAGGATTATGCGTCTGTCTCGTCTATTTTAGGCTTCATTGTCTAGGTAATTACTACACTAGGTAAATTGCCTAGTGTTATATTTTTAGCATATAACAGCTACTACAAATGTAATGAACTTTTTAAAGTGCTATTTCTACAAATGAGTTTGAAAATGAAAATGAAAAGTGTTTATTCAAAAATAGGCAAAATTCATTACACTTTTTTGATGTCACTTTTTTGATCTAAAACTACTGCCGATTCACTACCTGTATAGCCGAAAGGAAGAAAACGGCAAGAAACCTTTGGCACAGGGCCCTACGTTAAGTCCAAATATATCTTTTTTTTAAATGAACAGACTTACACAGTTACATGTTGGTACTTAACTTGTTATCACAGTAGTTTATCACAGTAGTCACAGTTTTGAAGAAATGTAATATTTCGAAAGCATAACTACTAAAGCAATTACAGTAATCTGTTATATGGCAACATAACCATTAATTAATAGAGTTATAACAGCAGCACGGATGGGAGAATTAAGTAATTAACTTACAGCTATTTCATTAAATAATATACGTAGGTAGGACGAACTGGGCTAGTTGTGTCTTAATATTTTCGAATAGTCTATCACTAAAGTGCATTAAATTAGGTATTTTCGTTTTTAGCGTTCTTATTAACTAAGTAGTATCTTAAAACTAAATTATTACTAAAATAATACCTGTAAGTAGTCGATGCTATCACGAACAACAAGCGGCAAGCCCGTGTCGTCATGGCAACGGGAACGCTCCACCGATTGATGAAGAGGTACCCCAAATATCGGTAATGCCACTGAAATGATTGATAGTAACAACACTTTAGTACATCACCAAGTGATAGATAACCAGTTGTATGAAAGATCTTAAGTTTTACACAACCGTTGGCGAAAGTCAGAACAAGACAACATGATGTTTAATAAATATTGAAGATAAAAACTAGCTTGAAAAGTATCACACAAAACCACAAAAGTATTTTACCATCTATATTATAGTCGTGCAGAAACGGATTCATATCGATTTCACAGTTAAATAGACACTTCTAGTTCTCAACCTAGCATTAATATGTATAGAGAATTGAAGTACAAAAATGAATTCGCACTTTGTATGCATTATCTTTAGCCTTGGTTTTGGTTTGTTTTGGTTTGATTGGCACAGATAATAAAACCTGACGTTTTTATTATCACTTAGCACCTGTCGCGACGAAAGATGTGTGAAATTGCGAATCTAGCATTAACTTTAAAAAAACTGACCCGTCTTAAGTGATCTCATACTCATTCTACAGGATTAAATAAATTTTCATTATTCAAATATTCGTATCGTGACCAAAGGCTTTCTATCTTATTTTAATTAACAACTGTTTATTTTCACAGTCATTAAGAAATAAATTACTGTAAATAATTATTTAATTTAAATCTCTAATAGTTATTCTTCTTTTTATTGAATTAAGGTAGAGAATAATCATTAATGCACTTTGAAGAGCTATACACGCTCGTATACACGACATAAGTACATGGAATATTATCTTAAAGATTTTTCCCATTCATAATTTACGGCAAATCTTTTTTTAATTACTTACTTAAATAGTAGCTCTGGCTATAAGTATTACCAAAGACTTTTTCTGTTTTGATTACCTTCTCAACTTTAAATTCAAGAACATATAGTATATTAAAACTGTCCTTAAAGCATCTATCTGTTTCATTCATTATACTACAAAAAGAGATGAAACATGCTGGCAGCAGTGCATTAATTTGCTTAACAAATTTGTACAATGTACAAGTGACAACGGTTTGACCTTGGACCTTATTTCGTAGCAATAAGAGTATCGTAAATTCGTTACGCATATTGCTCTGGCTTATTTATTTTATATCAATTTTATCTTTGGGATATACCTACCTGTTTTAAGCCATGAAATTTGGAAATAAGAATTCACTTATTTACAACAATACTATAGTTATAAAAGCCTGCTAATAATAATTTATAGTACTTACTTATACAAAAGATTATTTTATGTATCTTACCTCCTAAAGTGAAAATTTCTTCAAAGGGTATGCCTGAAGTAACAGTAGAGGGAACTTTAGTCAATTTCTTATCTTTTTTATCCTTATCTTTATCCTTTATCTTCTCTTTATCCTTATCTTTCACCTTTTCCTTTTTCTCATCTTTTAGTTTCTCCTTTTTCTCATCTTTGAGTTTTTCTTTTGATTCGAGTTTGAATTTTGCTTTTTCTTCCTTTTCCTGTAGGTACAATATTTATTTTAAAATTAAAAGCACTTTCAATAACAGCAAAAACAAAAGAATATTATGCATTTTGATCAAAACTTTTTAAAGTAACAAACAACTGAGCACTTTTCATTCAAAGAAAGAGGATAAATTTCGATAATTAAGATAGCATAAAATAAAACTATTTGGTAAACAAAGTGACCTTAGTAAACACGCTCCGCAGGTGATGCATGTCGCCGTTTCGAAACGTAACTGAGCACTAAACTAAGCTCGCTTTGTATACTGTTTTCCATCAAGGTCGCGCTTCTAAACAGTGAAATAAATGAATACAAAAACTATTGGACTGTGAAATTTGTTTCTTCCTGCGTGAGTACCTGAGTGAGATTTAGTTAGGTACTTAATACCACGCGCGTAACGATCGTAACTTTAGATTTAATTGGAGTTCGGTCACGTAACACTTACAATGTTACTGTAACTTTTATTTACGCTTTTACATAGAAATCAATGATTCTTTTTCAATTACATATTTGTTACGATATTGTAGAACTTAAAACTTCTTAAAAATTTTAAACTTATTTCGTAAAGAACTTATTATTGTATTTTTCGTCGATGCTTTAAGTTCAAGAACTATATTTTATTAAAATTGAAACCTCGAAAAAGCAACTAAGTTAAAAGTGTCCCTAGAAAATAAACATTATTTTTGAAGCTTTATTTACATTGTGATACAATATGAACGTCATTCATACAGTTCACACTGTATTGCAAAATGCATCAATATCTAAAAAAGGAATTCGGATAATGATTAACACGAGGGAGATAAATGTGCTCTTTTATGGCGAATATTTCTAGCAAAATTTAGGAGACTTTTGATAGTCCTTTATTAACTAAAGTATTTTTTAGTTTCAACTTGGACGAAGTATCGAAAACACGTCACTTCTTGACAGAAGAGAGTATAGGATGACTCCTAGCATAGTTTAAACACACACACATGCTTTTAATACCACATAATATTTAATTACGATATTTTAAGTGTTAATCTATTTTTATTTAGTTATTAAAGTTATGTGGCCTTTCGCACGAAAAGTTGTTATCTTTAACATATACTTTTAAGAGTTTCTTTAAAGTTAACATCGAAGTAAATAAAAATCTTCATTTGACATAAAAAAAATACATAAATGCATATCTCAGAAAGTAGCTCACAAATGACACATTTGCGCGCGGAAGCCCACATTAAAAAACTCACTTCAATTTCTGACTCGGGACTACTATCGCTTGTTCCGTCCATCATATTTGATTTATTTAAATTAATATATGTTAGGAGCTACAGCTTGAACAAACACTAGACAGCGACTGCATTATATCTACGACATACGGTCCTTAGGGTTGATTGCGCAGCGCAGTAAGTGCGACGAAAATAACTTTGCAAATTGGCCTATAGAATGGTCATTGAAGTGGTCCACATATTTAACAATTTATACCTTTATTGTCATTTAAACGTCTACACTTGCAGTCGGTATTGGACAACAAGACGCGTTGCATTCGCATATAGATAAAATACATATAAACCTGTCTAACTAAACATATTTTGTTTATATTATGTGCTGCCAAAATAAAGTGTACTTACTTACATAAAAAATGAATTAGGAATACAAAGCGTACTTTCGAACATTTTAAGTGTAGGTACGTATTTTAAACTTACCTTATCTTTTAACTTTCCTCGTTTTTCTTTTTCCTTTTTCTCTTTCTCCTTTTCTTTCTCTTTTTTCTTTTCCTTTTCATTTACATCCTTCTGTTTGGCTCCTTCTTCTAGAACCTTCTCTTTATCTCTTGATTTCTCTCGTTTTTCTTTGCTTTTTGTGGGAAACTTGAAGGACTTCGTTTTCTTTGATTTTGATGGACTTCTGTGATGAAAAACAATAAGTTAAAATAAGAACTTGCTTATTGATTCCTAAACTAAGCTTTGTAACCTGAACTACATTTGAATGTTCCCAAGAGACTGGCATAGCCACTTAAAGTGGTTGAAAAAAAAAGTTGAAAAAAAGGTTTTGTTTTTACAAAATGATAAAAAATTTAAGTAAATAAGTAAAAATATATACTAACTTTGTATCAGTATCTTCCTCAGGGGAAC
This sequence comes from Anarsia innoxiella, assembly GCA_947563765.1. NCBI lineage: Eukaryota > Metazoa > Arthropoda > Insecta > Lepidoptera > Gelechiidae > Anarsia > Anarsia innoxiella. The sequence goes on from OX387390.1 coordinate 13,031,916, forward strand.
TTTCCCCTTCTAGAGCAGCGTAGCCTCTATCTTTTTTGGATTCTTTCTTATCTTTACGACGTCCGAGTAAATCCTTCTTGCCTGGCTTCTCGTGCTCACCTTCGCTGACTAAAAATTTTCATTATAATTATATACTTCAGTTGATTTGATTTTAACTAAAAATCGAGCTTAAAAACTTCCTTAAAGGGGATTCCACTAGTCTATCGCCTTGTGTTGTCGCATTGAAATGGATGTAGCATGTCTAAACAATCTAAGGAAGACTATAACACAATGCACAAGCAAAGTCTCTCTGGTTTATATTCCAAAAAGAACAAGAGCTCATTGAGAGACTAACTATACAAACTGATTACTTCTGTAAAGGTTGTGACATTTATTAGTCCTATTCATTTTATAAACATCATTTTACAATCCTATTCTTTTTAAAAATGTTTTTGCCCACAGATGGATAGATTTATGTGTATGTTAGGATATATGTTACTCTTTCAGGCAAACACCACAGTGCACTTTGTTATTAAACTTCTCAATATTGTTGCACATCAGGATGAAAATCATAAGCTGTTAAAAATATGAATACACATGCATAAATCCCAGAGTTAGCACTAGTAAGAAATAAATGAGTTGGTACCTACTTTGTTTCTTATTGGCGATAAATGACATATTGGTGAGAATGTAGTAAATATTAATATTATTTCTATTAAAGTAACACTTTGTTATATTAGCAAAAAAATAATACAATATTTCTATTTTTCTATCTAACTATCCCTAATATGGATCACTTGCAAGATAACTAAAACAGCTTACTTTTCAAATTACCATTTATAAAAGACATATCATATGCCTTGCTTGATATATTGATATGTAAGCAAAAAAAAGTCATTAGTTGTTGAAATAATTAAGTTATTTGCCAGAGATAGTCTAATTGTGTAGACAACACTGAGTACCTAAATTGTTTTTAATTTTGTATTATCATTAAGGACTGTACATACATGTTATTGGTACCATAATCACAAAATCAATAAGTGAGTGTTGTGTAGTGCCTATCAATAGGTACTTCTGTTAGGTAGGTACATCTGATAATTTATAGTTATCATTAATTTCTTTTTTTTTACAATTGGGAAAAAGGCATTTAAATAAAGCATAAGTGCCGACTGACGTTATAAACCCTAAGATTTACCAATCAAGAAACGAAATTACTTACAAAACTTTATCAATTCAACAGTGCAATGTACAAGCAACTGCCTTGAGGTTAACTTTATGAAACAGTCATAAAAGTAACAGATATCAGGTTACTTGTTATCGTAATCATACATAACATATTGTTAATTAGCAATGAGTTCCTCTTGTTCTCTCCAGCGCCAGATATTCGTTATACAGGTCTACATTTTGGTAACAGTTGCCATCGGTACTTACAGTCACTCTCGTTACTTTTACGTCCAGTTTCTGAAGCATATAGTCCAGGAAAATCTTTTTCTACATCGGGACTTTCGAAATCCATTGTAGTTATATAGTTTTAATTATAAAATGCCTTTCTTTTCAATTATTTTTGTGACTACTGCACTGCACTGCAGAAGTCTATCAGTAAAATAATTCATTCATTCACTCACTCACACATATTTACTTCAATTCAATCGTAGTTCGGAGATTGACAATACCGGTAAATTTACAAATTGACTTTCAATCCTTTTCAATTTGGTATGTACCTTCTTTCTTTATCAGCCCATATATGTCCCCACCGAGGGGCATGAGCCTACTCTCATACAGAGAGTGATTAGGCCGTAATCCACCACGCTGGCCAAGTGCGGGTTGGCGGATTTCACATACACCTTCGAATATCTTCTCTAGTGTATGCAGGTTTCGTCACGATGTTTTCCTTCACCGTTAGCAAGTGGTAATCGAATAAATTGATCCGTACATGAGAAATAAACTCAGAGGTACGTGCCCGCACCAGGATTCGAACCCGCGCTCTCGGAGTTCGAGGCAAGCGTTCTACCAACTGGGCTACCACCGCTTCGCATTTAGGTATGTACCTACCTAAATTAATATCTAAAATGCTTCATTGCTAAAATGCAAAAGTTTGGTTGGATGTTACAGGTTTCTGTAACCTTTTCTCATCTGTAACCATTTGATTACTTAATTATGCCAAAAGTGATAATAAAGGATAAAGGTAAGAGGTGGGTAAAATTTGGGTAAAAGTGACAACCTTGAATTGATTTTGAAAATAATCTTTTTAGGGATGATTGATGCGATTGACATTGACATTTGTTATTTCTGTGTGTTTGTCAGCCATTTTTGACATTTACTTTACATTACATACAAGTACAAAACATATCGACAATTTAATTGAGCCATGGATGGAATTTGTCGGTAAATAAATTTATTAGAAGTGTATAGAGTAAATTTCTCATGAAAGTAAGTACTTTTCTTGCACTATATTTGGTATCTATTATTGTTCACGAGACGTTTTCACTACCTACTACTAATTAAAAGTAAATTTGCAGATTCCAACGAAAACGTAAGACTATAATGGCTTGGCTGGCGGATCTAGCTGGCAAGGCAGAAAACCTCCTTGTAAACTTGGATGAGCAAACCGGCGCCGCTATTCGCAACCACAGTGGAAACAAAGGCAAACGCCACGACCGCCGAGAACCAGCTTATCCGGAGCCTCAATGGATGCCTAAAAAGCGGCCGATACCGCGAGGTCTTAAGAATCTGCCCACCAGGAAACCATCACCCTCTCAAATTTTTGCAAATAATCAACAGCCAGTATCTGTGAGAGAGTTGCACTCTCCTAAGTTCCAAAAACCAAACATTTCAAAATCACCAGTACCTAATAAAAGAAATTATAATCCGCACCATTGCCCAAGAACTGTTGTAGGTGATATGAAAGAAACTGAAGATAATGGACAACCCTATGGCTATAAACCCAAACGTAAGTTGATTGTTATTTTGTTACTGGTAGTTATTAACTCTTAATGAGGATACACATCCTCCTGTGATAAAATATGTATCAACACTAATTTGTTAAAATTTCAGGATACAGTATGCCATCGGATCTGCAAGGGCTCAGCCATGACTGTCTAACCTATAGACTAGAAAATCTGGAAGTTGAAAATGCTATGTTGAAAAATGAATTAAATGTCACTAATAGAGAAATTAAAGAGTTGATTGACCGCCTTCGTAAGACAGAGGAGGGTGAGACTAATGTAGATAGGCATAGTGAAGAGATTATTGTAGATATTGATTGCACTGAAGGTACTTATTTTGTAATTTTAACATAGCATAAACTGCATGCACTTTATTGATGGTCAATTCAATTAGTTTCAAACTATTACTTGTTAACCATCTCTAATGGTCAAACCTAGTTAAACACTCAGTTTTCATAACCCATTTTTGTAGCAGTTGTAGACTTTATAATCTTTATTATTTAATTTGTTGATGTGCATTTAATCTAGTCAGTCGATATGAAAAATGTATTTACCTGGTAACTTTATGTAATCTGCTGATTGATTTACATACAAATTAAATATGATAAAATTCTTTCAATTTCAGATTTACAATGCACCACCACAAATTTTGAAAATATGAAGACGAATAGCTCAAAAATAAATAAAGAGAAAGAGTTGTTATCAAATCAATTGGAGCAATTAAAGTGTCAATTGAATAACTTGATCAAAGGCGATTTACAAAATTATAAAGATCAAAAACAAGAAATGGAATCTGAGATTTTTGCTCTCAAGGAAAGGAATAAGGATTTGGAAGAATTGTAAGATATTTTATGATTATTATTCAGACACAAAAAACAAGTGCCTACCTACTAGCCTAACAGTACTTCTTTTTGCTGCTGTTTGCTTACATTTTAGCTAATTTCTATGCATAAAGTATGCTTTTGACCTGTATAAAAATATTCAATGAGGTATGCTTAATCATCAGTAACTGGCAAAAAGTTGTTTAATAACTTTATTGTGTGTTTCATACAATCACATACCGACATCTGTTTTTTTCAATAATAAAAGAAATAACAGTTTTTATAAATAACAAAAGTAGTAACAGAGTTTGGAATGTTGTTTCTGATGTTTTACGACTATGATGGCGACGTAACTGCGCGTGTAATTTTTGTGATAAGCTAAGTACTATTTCACTTGTACAGACTTGTACTACAACCACTTATTGTCTCGCATCGTTTGTTTGAAAATATTGGCTGCATAGTTAAATGCAATTTATGTTGTATCTATGCTGAAAAAATGCAAATAAATAGTTATATATTTCCTATTCTACTACAAATTGCAAACTACATAATTGTTATGTGAAAATGATCTTAGGCTGGACAGATGTTTGTTCAACGAAAAAAAAAACAATTGAACAGATTTTGATCACACTAAAGAATCTTGTAGCTTAGAGTAGGTACATTAGGATAACACATAGAACAATATAACCGCATCATACCAGATATGAAATAAAACCATTTCATCCTATTCCAGAGTTAAATTAATCAATCATAAATCTCAGGAAGCAGAATCAATGAAGAATAAAGTAGAACACGATCTGAGGCACGCTCATTCCACAATTAATATGCTACAAAGTGATTTAGAAAAGTCAAATAACGAGTGCAAACGTTTAGATAAAGAATGGGAGTCCTACAAGAACAGGGTAAAAAGTATGCTAGCTGCGAAAGACAAGGAAATAAATGCATTGCAACAGGGCGTCAATTTCTCTGAAGATACCAAAATACTGATGGAACAAGTTGAGAATTTGAAGTAAGTTTGATGGTAGCTAGCACTGATTTAGAAAAAAGGCGGTTAACAAAAGCTTAAAAGTCGGTTACTTAAAAAAAAACAATTTTCAATTTCGTAAATCTCAAGTCTCAATCAATCATGTTAAAACTTTTACGTTACTTTTTACGAATCTGTAAAAAGACATTTGCTGATAAAAATCACTTAGACTTTGCTGTGACAGATCATGCAGGCCTTAGAAGAGCAAATGTGTAATATTAAAAATGTTTGAAGATGTTTGAATGAAAGTTGTCAATTTGAAGGAAATATTATGCGATGTTCAGTTTACAAAATACTACTTATTTTATTTGATACTTTTTATAGTCTGGGGTTTTTATTTTTTTTTATTTCAAAGTTTTTAAACCTTTATTATAATAATTAATTATTATAAGCTCCTCCTGTTGTCGACATGGCATTATACAGGGTGTCCGGTGGCAGATTTAGGATTTAAATTTCGAATTTCTCCGTAACCGTTGCACGGAGGAGCGGGGAGGGGGCCGCGTTGGCTTCGTCATTCGTGCGGGTTTTTTAGTCGCAATGTCGCAGTGGACGGGTGAACAACGTGCGTCCGCAATCGAAGCGTATTTTAAAGCCAATGATTCGTGTGCAATTTCTCGTCTTAAGATTTTGTTCACGTTACAATATTCGACGGTTACGTGACGCCCCAAGTGAAGATTTGATTCGATCATGGGTGCGAAGGTTCCGGGCAACAAGTTCAGCAGAAAATAACCCACGACCGGGGCCCAGCCGGACGTCGAGAACAAATGAAAACATCGAACTCGTCGCGTCCAGTTTGAGCGATAATCCGCGTCAGTCCGTTCGCAAGAGAGCGGCTGCCTTGGGGCTTCCAAAAACTATAGTGCACAAGATATTGAAGAAGGATCTTAAACTTCATCCATTTAAAATTCAAATTGTGCAAGCGCTTAAGCCTAATGATTACAACTTGCGTAAAAATTACTGTGAGACAATGTTGGAGCGATTTCGCACGGTGAACACTATTTTTTGGAGTGATGAAGCCCACTTTCACTTAAATGGCAGTGTAAACAAGCAGAATTGTCGTTATTGGTCTCCTAAAGGACAAAACCCCCACTTAAAACACCAAAAGCCACTTCACAGTCCCAAAGTGACGGTTTGGTGTGCATTATCAAGCAGGGGAATAATTGGACCCTATTTTTTTGAAAATGGTCAAGGGCACGCAATTTCTGTGACTGGTATTGCTTATCGGCGAATGCTCAATGATTTTTTTTTTCCAACATTGAGAGACCATCCTTCCTACACTTCACGGACATGGTTTCAGCAAGATGGCGCCACCCCGCACACTGCTAGGGAGACCATGGCGCTACTTCGTGATTTCTTCCCCAACCAACTGATAAGCCGTTTCGGTGACATCCCCTGGCCACCCAGGTCACCGGATCTTACACCCATGGACTTTTTTCTGTGGGGATATCTCAAAAATAAAGTCTACGAAACAAACCCGGCGACTATCTCATCATTAAAAGAAAATATCATTCGCGAAGTTCATGGCATCTCGGCGGCACTTCTCCAGCGAGTGGCAAGAAATACTGAAGCCAGATTCCATGAATGTATCCGACGTGACGGTCAACATTTAGACGACATAATTTTTAAGAAATAAAACCCGCATTTGTCTTCTTTATAATGATTAAAAATATAAATGTATATTTCACGTAGTTTTTTTGTTATTTATATTTTAAATCCTGATTCTGCCACCGGACACCCTGTATTAACAATTACACACTGATCAAAACGAATCCAAACACGACATATCTGCTGTTGTATTGGATCTACAATCCTACCACAGCCGACAAAACAGCTGATGACCTTGAAATGGCTGAACCGATTTGCATATTATATATCTTAGAACACTCCCAGAAATACAAGCTTTAAATAAAAAAAAATCGCATCCAAATCCGTCCACGTGATTAGGACCTACAGTGCCACAGACAGACATCGACGTCAAACTTATAACACCCCTCTTTTGGCGTCGGGGGTTAAAACAGTATATAAATTGTTTTTCTTTAGGGAAGAACGGGAAGCATTATCGGAGGCCGTGAAGAACGTCCGCAACGAATGTGGTGATATGAAGCAATACGTGGAGACTCTGGAAAACCGGCATAACGCTGGTGAACGTCTGGTCCTGGCCTTGCGCGACGCGTTGAAAGAAGAACGACTGGCGAAGACGAAGGCCGAGACACAGCTTAATGCTATGGCTAAGGTGCATGAACGTTTAAAGGAAGGCCTCATTCTAATTTGCTGTAGAGAAATCCTCAGGGGCTGTCTCCAGAGAGAGAGAGAGAAAAAGTCCTTATCTCGCGATAACATCGGTGTTTGAAATAGTATTTTGAATCAGAGTTATTTGATATGACAGTGAAATCATCGGAGATTCTCTCGATCGTGCAGATATGCCCATAAATAGTAATTTAGTCTCTCAAGCAAAATTCTCTAAACAATGCGAATAATTTTTTCCATAAGTTCGTGAATGGATTAGTAATTCAAAATAAGGGTTTTTTGTGATAACTATTATCGAGTATGATTGAATTTATAGATGATGAGTATGAGTATGATAGATGTTTATATAAACTTATAGCTAATCTGAATTTAAATATTTTCTATTAACAGGAGCTGAAAAATTTGCAAATCGAGTCCGGCCAGACGATCGCTAGTCTTCGACTTGCTTTACGCGACAAAGACCAAGAGTTCCATCATCTAAGGAATAGCTCGTCCACTATGGCGACTACGGAAACGAGCGCTCTCAACGTTGCAGACTACGACATCAGCGAGGAGAGTTTAGAAAATGAAAAAGTTTACCTCCTCACACAGAAACTCGTGCAGAAGCAAGGAAAGATAGACATGCTGCTGGCTGACAACAATATTTTGAAGATTCAACTTGAGAAACTAGAGGTAGGTATTTGAGTAGATTGAAACTACTATTGCGTACTTTTCACAGCTATGCTACTAGGCTGTAAATTTTCAATGGCTCTTTTAACCAATCATTAAAGTACATCATCCTTTAAATAATACTCATAAATAATTATTTACGTAATTTGCGATTCCAGTCGAAAATCAAGATGGATATGCAAAACCTCCGCAACAACACGAACGGCCAGCAAAGCGTGGTGCAGTTGCAAGACGGCGGCGGAAACACGCGGTCTCGGCACCAGCTCTCCCTGTCGCGGTGGTTCGGCAAATTCTTCCGACATTACCCCATGTTTAGGGTACTCGTCGTCATTTATATGGTATCTATTGTTAATTAATATCTGTTATATCTATCTAGTAAGTTAAGTTATATCTAGTAAGAGACAAGCGCAGCGTGGGTCGGCCACCTTTCAGATGGACCGATGACCTAGTGAAAACCGCGGCGTCTGGTACGCAGGTGGCAATGAACCGGTCGGGCTGGAGAACAGAGGCCTTTGCTCAACAGCTGTGGACAGTTATAGGCTGTATAGGCTGACATGGATGGATGAAGTTAACTACAAAGCTTGTAACAAAAGGTGTACCCTACTGAAGCATGCTACAAAATATTTCAGTTTATTTAGATCTTTGCTATCCTTTATCCCAAGAAATAAGGAACTGAAAGCATAATATATTGTAATATTTGACCCTAGGTCGCTCAGATTTGGAGGAACTTAAGTCCACGTACCACGACATACTACTGTGGTATGAAGCCTTCAACTTTGAAATCTTATTTCTGACCTAACAAGTAGGTACCTTCACACACCTAATTTGTACCCAATAATAAAGTAATTTATTCTATTTTTTTATCCATGTTTCAGGTCTGTCTACATTTGTGGGTGTTCACCGTTTTGTTCACAAACACTCCTGAAAATAGATTTTACTTAAATGCTTAGATCGTAAGTAATTTAATTACAAAATTAGGATGATATGAGTAAAAGTATTGGCAGCTTAAATTTCAGCACTATTGTCTCAGTTGTGGGGTAACAAATATCAGCGACTCAAGTTACTCTCAGAATCTTGGATATTTGTTTACTTAGCGTCGCGGGATTTTCCTGTTTAGACTGTTAATTTTTTGTGTGAGTGTGTGTACTATCTAAGTAATAAAATGTAAGTAATAAAATAACACGCACGACTCATCCTACACGCAGGGCGACCTCGAGTAGGCACAAATCTATAAATACATTGAAAGACTGCACACATTGGTTTAGGAATATATTAAAAATAAAATTTGTACCGAGTATTATTGTATAAATAAATAATAAGTAGGATATAATCTAAGCTAATGTTATGTTTCATATTATTTGAGACGCAAATTTTGCAAGTTTCAGTTTTAATTCAAATAAAAATATATTTAAAATACCTTGAATATAATACGTCGTACGATTATTTGTCATAAGTATTATATGAACCTTTTACAAATAAATTGAAAATTTTCGAATTGTAACACAATGTACGAGTATGTTGTAAATAAATAACTGTTAGGCATGTTACAAGGGTTTTTTTTTTAAATGTAACATTAGATAAATTATTTGTTTATTTTTGACTTTGATCTCGAATTACTCACTCGTCACAAATTGTGTTATTGTTTAAAATGTATGTGCATAAAACACATTCAATATTATTTTTCAATAATATAAAAATGTTATAAGATTTTATATAATATCACAATTTAGGTTAATAGTACTTAATTTATAAATAAATTACCTACTCAAATTATATAACTAAAGTATATATTAATATTTTTTATTTTTTATTATCCTCTAAATTAAGATAAAATCATTGGTTTACTTAACTTAGTGTACGTTAAAGGAAATACTATCATCTATCTACTTTTAATACGACATAAACAAACAGTGGAAATAATCACGTTTCTGAGTCTTTAATGAAATCGCTAATGATCTGAAATACTAGGCCCTAGTTAGAACGGCTAAAATACCTGGTAATTAAGCAGCGAAGTTTTTTATCGAGCGTACCTAAGTATAGTTAGGTATAGTAGAAAAATTTTTTTGCCAAAAAAGAAACAACTTCAAAACGGAAACTAAAAAGTATGAAATAAATTAACTTGTAAAGCAAATTTCGAGTTTATAAGTGACTAAAAGTAACATAAACAAATACATAATTATGTCTTTAAAATTTTTGAAGACGGTGCCACCTGTTTCCTTGAGATGTGAAAAAGATTGATTATAAGTACCTATATTACCTATATCTAGTTATTGTTTTACTTGGCACCGTCTTCAAAAATTTTAAAGGCATAATTATGTATTTGTTTATGTTACTTTTAGTCACTTATAAACTCGAAATTTGCTTTACAAGTTAATTTATTTCATACTTTTTAGTTTCCGTTTTGAAGTTGTTTCTTTTTTGGCAAAAAAATTTTATTTCACATTTTTTAGTTTCCCTTGACTGGTCTTCATTTTCATTATCAGACCCCTAATAACAGTCACAACCTATTTAGATGAAAGGTCTCAATAATATAAGTTAATCAAGCCCAAACACAAAGTACTTGCTGTAAACCGTTGTCGAGTTCCGTCGACTGCATTTCCGCTCCATCATCAGGTCAACGTCAGACCCTCATTAAACATTAGGGCTTTAAAATTCTTATTATTGCATAATATTAAGAAACACACAGTCGCGATGCAATTTTTCGAGTGTTTCCCTCGATATCTCCAGGTTTCCACCATCAGGTCCTGGTTTCCTTACCATGGGACCACCCTTGGGATACCCCCTTTCTAACAAAAAAAGAATCATCAGAATCGGTTCATGGACGACGAAGTTGTGTGAAGAAACATAAGAAACAGACTAGTCGAAAATACAATTTTTTCGAGAGTTTCCCTCGATTACTCCAGGATTCCATCATCAGATCCTGGTTTCCTTACCATGGGACCACCCTCGGGATACCCCCTTTCCAACAAAAAAAGAATCATCAAAATCGGTTCATAAACTACGAAGTTTTGCGTGGACATACATAAAAAAAAAAAAATATATATACGGTCGAATTGAGAAACTCCTCCTTTTTTTTGAAGTCGTTTAAAAAACAAAGAAGAAAGCAATAAAAACCATGTGAAATTATCTCATGTTTGTAAAACTCTCTCAATCGTCTTTACTCATTCATTGCTCGTACACAAAATTTTTGAGTAAGTGTTGTAATATTTTGTCTCTTATTTTCTACCATTCATCCAAGTTAATCCTATACCTATCTCTAATAATATGTTCCAAGTCATACTTCATTAATCTTTCACATCCTAGAAAAAAATAACAATAGAAAATCTATTGTGTCTGGGTTTATAATGGGTCAGTGGGATGTGTGAGGTTAAGTAACGAATAGATAATTATGTTTATAAATAACGACGATTAGGTATTTATAAAAATACACCAGAGAGTATGAACCTTTTGGCTAAATTAATAACATTTTATACGTTAATATACACCTACTATTATTGTCTGCTATTTAAAATAGTAAAAAAGAATATAATACTAATATTTATTAAATTTTGAAATAAAAGAATACGTGAGTTTAACGTTTTTACCTACAAATTACGTACTTATAGTGTGGTGTATATACCGGTGCAAAAACGTTACCGACTAATGTACCTACCAATGTGAGAACTTAAACATCACTCTAAGCTAATATTGAGTCTGTATAAAGAATACGAGCATCATACGATAAACCGGTCGCACGCATACTACATGTATACGAACCTTCCTTAGTTCCTTAACTCAGTTGAGGTTCGTACTCTGAGAGGTTCACGCGTTCCAAACAATAATGGATTCAAAACAAACATAATTTACAAATAAGTTAGTCAAATATTTTTAGCAATTAGACAAATATAGGGTCGGAACGTCTCAAATCATATTTATTAACCGTCCCCATCTCTTCGAATTTCTGATTTGCCTTGAACCTTTGAAGTTTTTTACAGTGTGGGTTTTCCTTGTTTTGCAAGTCGCGATGTATTCGAGCCTGTGTTTTGTGCTTTTTGTCGGTAAGTTATTTTTGAATCTTTGTTATAAAAAAATGACTTAGCTAATTTAATCCTAATATTTCATTATTATTTATGTGTTATATTGGGATAAAAGTAACGTGATTTTTAAGCCCATGTCTAATTAATCATTAAAAGTTTTTTTCATCAGCTTATCCTAATTCTAGTCTTCATATAATTAATTAATGTCGCAATTACTCATTGAGTGACGAAACCTTTTTCATAATAAGTAGGTACCTAATTACAATAAAATTATTTGTCTTAAATTTTACCAAAGAAGTTGTAAGTTTTAAAAAATATTATCCTGTTGTTGGTAGGTACGTTGATTACCTCGTATTCTACCCGAGTCAAGATTTGTATGCGTGTAAATATTATGACCATTTGATAGCGTCTGGTTCGGGTCAACCAGAAGGTTAAATAAGCGCAATAGATAGATTAAAATATTACTTACAATAAATAATATTATTGTAAGTGAATAAGACTGAAGTTTTAATAACAAGTTACAAGATAGTTCACAACTTGTAAGGTAAATAACCGTTAAATATTGTACAATAGTATTAATTGGGGGACAATACCGGTTTTGCCTTTTATGGCTTGGAGTTTGGTTTTTCCAATTCCTAATAACATTAGCCATTAGTACGATGACTCCTCCATTACCGGAATTGTTTTGTTATCGACAAATCTACAACAAACGCTTATTGGTTTCCTTGACACATTGTTAATTAAGATTTCAGGTACTTAATAGTAAGGTAGGTATAGCTTATATTTAGAAGACAGCAAAAAATATGTATTTGGTGAAGTCAGAGCAAAAGTCGATAAAAACTAATGACTTCCTCGTTCATAACTTTTTCATATTAAATGGCATTTTTTGTAGTTTCTCCTGTTTTATCCGGGACTATCGACCCTGAGACGTTACACAATGTGTTTGGCTACCCTCAACTCGCGGCTCAAGCGGTCGCAGTAACGCCCACCAATGGAACCCTCGTGGACTTGGACTATTGGGACTCACCAGACCAATACACCCCGGCTACAACCGACTATGATAAATTTGATTGGAGCCTCACGAAAGTAAGTTGAGATTCTGGGTATTGTAGAATTTAAAAATAGATACATATTAAATACGTAATTGACGATGACAATTTTTAATAGACAGCGCAATAAAAGGAAGATGTTTTTATTTAGTAAATACTTTATCAGTGAAATAAAAACATCACTGCTAGCTCGTACAACTCTCAGTTATTGAGAATTACTTATACGAGCTAGCTAATCCCATTCAGTGTCAACGTAAGCTTTGATTGAAAGTATATTTATGTTATTTCAGCGAGTGGCATCCACCACAAATGAAAACTTTCTTCTGTCACCACTTGGCTTGAAACTAGCGCTAGCTATTCTCACAGAAGCTGCTACGGGTACGACCCAATCAGAGCTGTCCAATGTTCTTGGTTTCGATTTGGACAGAGCGATTGTCCGGAAGAAGTTTTCCACCATCACAGAATCTTTGCAGGTTTGTATAATGAATAGTTAAAGTTGGAAGTTGGTACCCATTTACCTGACATTGGTAAAATCGACTTACGTACTTTTAGGATTTTATTAATTCAAAATTTTCAAGACATATGTTGTATGATGTTTCGTAATATATTTTTCCACTTTCACAGACAAAGTCGTCCCAATACATCCTGAATTTGGGCAACAGAATATACGTGGATGGTAGAGTAGATCCCCGGCAACGGTTCGCTGCAATTGCTCAAGAGTTTTACAAGACGGAGTTAGCAAAGATTGAATTTGACAACCCCCCGGTCGCAGCCAGGGCTATTAATGATTGGGTCGCTAACAAGACTGATGGACACATACAAAATCTTGTTAACGAAGGTAGGGTTGAAATCGCTTTACGCATTCGGGAGTTACGATGCCACAGATAGATACACAAACACACTCAGCGTACAAACAGAGAAACAAATCAATATTAGAACACCTCTCTTTTTGCTTCGACGGTTAAAAATGACATTTTCTTTTCCAGATGATATCGCGGGCATGGCAGTATTAGTTCTCAACACATTATATTTCAAAGGAACTTGGCGGCACCAGTTCAACCCGAATAGCACCAAAGTAGCACCTTTCTACGTGTCCCCTACCGTACAGAAACAAGCCTTGTTCATGACTGTTAGAGATAAATTTTACTTTACGGACTCCAAGAAATTTGATGCGAAGATTGTACGGCTACCTTATTTGGTAAGACTATAGTATTCTACCCTATGTACCCTTACTTAAATGATGTCGTTACTTTGTAGGTCTGTGCAATGTAGGTACCTAATTATATTCTATTATAGAGCCAGATTTTACTAATGAATTATACTTATTATATCGTTACAGGGTCACAAATTTTCCATGTACATAATAGTGCCGAACTCATTGACCGGTTTGCCAAGAATCTTGAACACGCTGAGCGATCTTCGGTCGGAATTGAACTATCTTGAAGAATACTTTGTTGACATTACAATACCGAAATTCAAGTTTGATTACACATCGTTACTTGACGGCATTCTTAAAGAGGTAAGTATCTAATTAAACATTCATAATTAAATATTCATTTGCATTTGATAGATAATATTTAGATTACTTAGTTGTGCCAGTTAATTCTATAATTGAATTTTACTTAATAATAAAATTGCAATGCAAAAGGTGTGAACGAACTGATGTCCTGAGAATATTCAGAGTATCAACATTAGTTAGGTACCTACCTATTAAAACATTAAGTAGATTATTACAACATTACATTGATCAAGAAACAATGTATATTTCTACGTACGTATCTACAATTAATAGGAGTCTAGTAATAAGTCTATAGAGCTATAGAGCGAAGAAATTTTACCTCTGGATCTAGGTAAGGTTGTTGTTGTTATCAGCCCATATATGTCCCCACCGAGGGGCACGAGCCTACTCTCATACAGAGAGTGATTAGGTCGTAATCCACCACGCTGGCCAAGTGCGAATTGGCGGATTTCACATACACCTTCGAATTTCTTCTCTGGTGTGTGCAGGTTTCCTCACGATGTTTTCCTTCACCGTTAGCACTTGCTAACGATTTATTCGATTACCACTTGGTAATCGAATAAATTGATCCGTATATGAGAAATAAACTCAGAGGTACGTGCCCGCGCCTGGTTTCGAACCCGCGCCCTCAGAATTCGAGGCAAGCGTTCTAGGTAAGGTATACCCTTATGATTTGAAAACTAAAAATATTTAAGTACGAGTAATTAGAAAAGATTAGGTACAACAATATTACCGGCAACCCTCTTAAGTACATGTACTCGTATTAAGTGACGTCGAAATAAGTCAGATCCAATTATTAAATTGCATCCCGTGTACATAGTATCTGACATTGCTCAAAATGTCTGCCGCCACCTATAGGTACCTAAGGATTAATAAAACAACCGTATAGTTGCGGTTAGCTGGTAGGTAATTGAGCAGTGGCATCCATTGTATCTAAATTATAAAATAATTATGAGGTAAATAATGATGTAGCTAAGTACGCCTGTAATTAAGGTGATTATTGTAATTAATATAATATAGATATATACTCATATGATATCTACCTACGTGGATGTATTGTAAGAAATATATTATTAAAGTGAGTTTGAACGTGCTAGTTTTCGCAGAATGTACATTTTCTTCCTACGCCAAAGCTATGCGATATTTTGAATATCATACTAAGCTCTATCACAGATAACAGAGCTCTACTTATATTATTTTATTCTTCTTGACTCAATGAAGTAGTCAAAAAAGTACATATATTATAAGTGGGTAGACAATGGTAGACAAAAGGTTTGCTTTAAAAGAGTATTATATGTTATTGCGAATAATTTATTTGTTTTTCTATAGCCCTGTGAAATACTTACCAAAACTTACCACGATGAAAGTTGAAGAAACGATGTTACAAATTACGTAGACACGCGCTTGACTTTTATTAATTGACTGCTGTGCGATCTATTGAGTATGTTATGTATACCCGCGATTACCTAGTCATTAATTACTTACTGACTAAAGTAGGAAGGTAGCAAGGAAAACATTTGACAAAAAAGTAGGTACTCACTTAAATATGAGTATACTAGAGGCTGCCCGCGACTTCGTACGCAGTTATCGTCATATATTGAAAAAGAATCATGATATTTAAAAATAATATAGTTATTCTGATGTATAAGCTGCTACATAGCCAAGTTTCATCAAAATCTGTTCAGTAGTTTTTACGTAAAAAGTAACAATCATTCATCGGCACAAACATTGGCATTTATAATATAAGTAGGATTATTAGATTCTTATGACAAAGTAAAATAGTAATGTGACCATTTAAAAGCTTTTAAATGTTTTGTTTAGTTGGGAATCCGGCAAGCGTTTGAAGATACAGCTTCGTTTCCTGGAATCGCTCGCGGCCAAACCCTGGAACAGAGACTTCGCATTTCTAAGGTCTTGCAGCGATCTGGAATTGAGGTCAATGAACTTGGCAGTATCGCTTACTCTGCCACAGGTGAGGAACTCCAATTGGCACCTCTTAACAGTCTCCGAATATTGCTTCAGTCGGTGTTGGATTCGTGAGCGTGGAAGGCGTCGTAGCTTTGATTCAAACTGAGTAATTATTAGTGTATTGTGAGATAAATTAAAATAGATGTGTAAAGTTAAAGTTGATTAGATGCTGCTCGCCTCTTCGTACGCATTTATCGTCATTTATTTTACGCAATATCTAAGAATAATATAGCCTATGAGTTATTATGATGTGCAAGCTACAATATTGTAAAGTTTCATTAAAATCTGTTCAGCGGTTTTCGCGTGAAAGGGTAACAAACTCATTTCTACCCATCCATAGGCACAAACATTGACACTTATAATTACAGTAAGATTACAGAACTTAATAAATGATTAAATATTTGCTTTTTTCACAGAAATATCCCTGGCGAATAAATTCGGCGAGGATATAGACACAAATCGTGAGGTCGTGGCCAACAAACCGTTCCTCTTCTTCATCCAAGACGAGGCGACTAGACAACTGCTGTTCACAGGGCGGGTGACTGATCCCTTACTTGTCGACGGAGCTTTTAAACTTACATAATTTCAACCAATACTTATTTATATACTCACTACCTACTTTATTTTAAGTTTAGTTACATTCCGGCTTCAATTGTTTTTTTTATATTTTATAAAAAAGCATGTGTCATTAGGTATTGTTGAGGTATTTTAAAAAACAAAGAATGAGATTAAAATAAGTTCTACATTATAGTAATGAGTAAGATTTTTGTTACTGGTTTATCTTGATAAATATAATATAAAGTCCGAAATAGGTAATTTTCCTTCAATTTTCGTTAAAACCTATTAATGAATGTAAGTAGGTACTTATTAGTTTAATTATCTACCTATTCGTTGTATAACTAGCATGGTTTTGTATTTTCGAATTTTAAATGAGCATCTTACTTTTGGACAAGGCATACAAAATTAAATAAAATTTCAACTTTCGTTAAAAATATATTTCTTGATCTCAGTAGACATTTATATAGTAATCATCCGTCTTGACCTTTCCTTGTCCTTTAAACTAAGTAAACTACGAAATCTTTTACCACTCTGAACTGAGAGGGTGCCATGTATGTATTGAATAAAGTTTACATTTTAATTTTTATAGTTTTAATCTATTTATTTTGTGAAGACAGATTTCATATCGCTTTCCTTACAGCCATTTTGAAACGTCGTACTGTCTACGAGTTATTCAACAAACAAATCCTTAACGTTTTATTAAATTCAGTTTCACATAATATCACCCACCATATAAGTAGTAACAACAATAACTGCCAGGTTATACAAAAATATCATACAAAACTCAAAATAAAATTCAAGTCCATACAAAACATGGTACAAATACGTTAAAAGAATTCGGAACAAATACATTGTACCTACATAAACTTACATGCTATAAGTTGTAGTAGGTACTTATTTATATAAGTATTACGAATTTTGGAGTAAGAAAACAAAGGCAAAGGCTGTTAGAAGGTTGTTACTAGGATTTACATATCCGAAGAATAAAGAAAGTGGAACGTATTTGGGTCGTATTTTAACAGGTGAATTAATATGGCGTACCTACTGCTTAGGTACTTATTGATACCATTACCACAGAATACCAAATATTACCTATTCGCTTAGAAGTTTTATTTCTTTTAATCACTGTTCTATTGTGTTCTTTTTAATAGAACATTTGTGAAACGAATAAGGTAGGTAATTTGTTGTTTTATTGTTGCTTATCCTCCAGTCAATTTCTTCCGATCATTTTTCCTAGAAGGATTCAGGTTCAGAGTTTTTTTCCTGTTCCTGGTATAGGATATTAGAGCATCTTATCCTCATTTTTTGTAGCTCAAAATTATATAACTTCTTCTTTAACTTTTGTATAACTTCTCTTTTATTTCTGTCTCTATGTACTATGTAATAAACTGTTAAATAAATAAATAAATAATACGGTACAGGGTACAGATTCAGAAATAGATTTCCAACAACATTATCTTTTGGAAACATGAGATACGTTTTTATTTTCGGTATCCATATGCCACGAATTTTTTTTACCTAATTGCGAAATAAATAAGAAAAATATTTTCAAAACATGAAAATTTTGGGATGATATCAAAACCGGTAGACCAGGATCGGTTTGTCCTCGAATTGAGTGGCGAGCGAAGTTTACAAAGCAGAAACAAACAAGAATATTGAGATATTTTATTCATCCTTCGTTTCTGTTTGGTTAAAACTTTCACCCAGCGGGGAAGTTGCATTAATACCAAAGGCACCATATGCAAAAGATTGCAGTGCTTAGCTGCATAAATATAAGTTGGTTTATGCAGCTAAGCACTTTCTGGTTCATCTTTACTATAGATGTAATGTAAGTAGTAGCTACATGTTCTATAGACATAAATAGTGCATACGGGTTCGCCTCGGTATTTCTGGGCCTTAGAGAAATTGTCAAAAAACAGTATTTTGTTGAGTTTTTGTCTCGTAAATGTCCATTACCATGCCACACTGAAATAAACAGGTTGTGTTAAAGCATTCTTAGCGATTTTTAAATGTGAGTTTATTTTCGCCAAATGCACGCGGCCCAGATTTCCATTTATCGGCCAATTCCGAAGACTCGGTCGTCCAATAAATTATAACTTGTTTAAACCTTAAGTAGGATTATTGCAGATTTAATTACTTATTTAAAATGCGGACAGTGCCAAGATTTATTTAGTTTCTCGTGGATGCATAGTTGGACTGATATATTGTCCTTTTCACCGAAGGCTTTCGCGTTGTATAACTAAAACGCTTTGCTTTCTCTACCTCAGTTGTTTTCCACGACTTTGGTATAAGTAATATGTAGATTTCTACTTTTTTCAACTTATTGAGTCGGAGTAGACAACATTGTAGGTTTAACGTTACGTAAAATAAATGTTACTCTTAGTTTTAAGTAAGATCTCTCTTTACCTAGATGTTACCTACCTCCTAACCCTTTTAATGAATTGCAAATTATTTGTGATTGCAAGAGGCTGTTACAGAGGATATAATAATATATCAATACCTAGGTCTACTTACGTGACTATTGAAAACCATGTTCTTAAAACAACTTTCTTCCAACATCATCCATAAAATTCTTTTATGTTCATCGAAAATGATCGACCGGCTGCGTTTCACTGTAAGAGTTTGTTTCAACTTGTCGTGTGTCGGATCAGTTATTGAACGGAGGCAGATTTATAAGAATTACCTATATAAGTAATTGGAAGCTGTTCGTACATACTTTTCAGACTGTTTGGTCGGCAATCATCAAGCAAGCAAGTGACCGCCAAATGTTTGCCAATACTTTACGACCGCCTATGATTTTCTATTAGCAAATTTTGTACGTACAGTCTAAATGTAAAAAATTATGATAGGTCACAGTGATCGTATTTGCAGTGTAGTTTATACTAAAACTGATCGAGTGCGAGTAGTTAGATACAATGGAATCTATACTTTTAACCTAGTAGGTACCTAGGTACTACATAGTATCAAATGGTAATGACAAGATTTACAGATTATGGATCAGAACTGCTTGTCGTTGGAAAATGTTTGTTTCCATGGATGGAATGTCAGTGTGAATAGGGCTTTAGTTTCTGATCTTAGACGTACGTAGGTAGGTAGATACCTCGACGATTGTCACAAACGCACCATCCAGAACAAAGCTTCGAATGCAACTTTCATGCACCGCCGGCGCCGCCGCCGTGGGGCCAGCTCTATGTCTCCTGTAGTTTCTCCAAATATAACTGTTAAATGTCTAGATATAAAACGCAGCGGGCCAGCTTCCGCGCACGTCACTCTCGATCGAGCAGGGCGCACGCGCGGCCGCTCTTCCCGCGCTTTTTGACATATAAAAAACAAAAAAGTGTTTGGATTTTTAATTAGTGCAAGCGCTTCTGTTTGCTAGTGGCCAGTCACATATTGTAAGTATTCGGAGCCGGCCGGTCGTTTACCTCCGCCGTAAGTGGGTCAGCTTGGCTTTGTTGTGAGCATTAACGGGTTACCTGCCTTGGTTTATGGTTAAACCTCAACTGTGCTTTATTAGTAGGTACGCAATTGTGGCATGCAATACAAAATACTTGCGACTATTTTCTCTTCTAAAAATGTACCTATCCATTGTTAGAAAGTATAATTTTATAGCAATTTGCGACAGTTTTTGCCTTAAAGTTATATTGTGTTGAGAATTGTATTATTTTCATTCACTTCTTAATGTGTTAGAGATGATACCGGTACAGAAGGCCAGAAGTGTAAAATATGTCCTTCCCAACCGGTTATCCACACCAAATAATTTGAGGAATTTCAAGTGCCAAAAAGGTAGCTTAGCTGGTATCTGCGATGTCGTCCGTTTAAGATGTCATTAGGTATTAAAAGTTTAAAAAGCAGGTATAAAACTAAGTATAATAATTATTTAAATGATAAGCAAGTTGTTATACCTACAATATAGGTAATCAAGAGATTGCGAGGTTAATTTTGCGGCATAAGATTGTCTGGTTTACCTTGTCCTCTAGGTAAATCCGTAAATAGTATGTACTCTAAGTCAGTGTACTAGTATTTAAAATAAAGTCGATAACGCTAATCAGTTCATGCTGGTTTAAAAAAAAACAAATAACGCAATTATTGGTACAATTAATTACTGGTTGTTTAAAACCCATACCGACCACTTTATGAGTAGCACAGTATATTTGGCTTAACGTATTTTTTTTTCATCTTGCAGAATTATCTAATCTGACAGCACCTGTCCATCTTCAAAATGCGCCAATTAGTTTTGGGTAAGACAAGTTTATTTTGTATTTTATTTTAGTTTTAGAGGACTTCATTATTATGAATATAAAATATCGGTTTTGCTTTTAAACCTAGGCTCTTTAATAATCCGGAATTGTTACTTCAGATACCCTCCCAAGAAAGAATATCCCTAAACTGTATCGGTAGATACTTATTTATATCTCTCAATAAAGTTCCTACTTACATTTTGAGTTCACTTAACATAAATCAAAATATTTACGCGATTCATCTTCAATAAGTCCAAAATACCGCTAAAATGTAGAGTTTACGAATGAATAAGGACAAAGTTAAATTATCTGCTAATTAGAAGGTACATTAGTAGTCTATATTATGAAACGATCTATGTTATTCCCCGGAAGGTTTCAAACTTATCTGAATGTTTATAAATAAAATATCTGTTTGTCAAATTGATTCGCGGTCACCGCATATTGTCCACTCGAGCCAATGTCTATTTATGAATGTTACCTAAGATATCTGACCTCATCACTTGATGTTGAAGGATTACTCTTAAGTATCTAGGTATATTTTTTCATTCTATTCACATGACAAATACCTACAATGTCACAATAAAAAACGATTTCGCTCAAAACATATCTAACTGGTATTGCAAACAGGATATACGCAAAATTAAACAAATTTATAAACTTTTGTGACCGTGGTAATATTAAAATTATAATTTAAATACGCAATATAGGTAAGTAATAATTACAGATTCCAGATTAGTTTTCTGTGTTGTTAAAAATAAGTGCAGCAGTAAAATATGGTGGAACAGGACGAGTTAATGTTAATATCCTATGGATGCAATAGCCAGCCAGACTTCATTTAAATTTCCAAGTTGTTTACCGACATCCTTTGTCGAGGTGCTTGAATGCCTACTCCTGTAGGACGACTGACTACGTGATTCCCATAAAAATATTTTACGGCGTCATAAATCTCAACTTAAATACTAGGTTTTGTTGATGTTATGGGATAGTAAATGCAATGGTATACCAATCTCAGAGTTAATCAAAGTCATAGAAATCTAACTGTAAAAACCCTTGTGTTGGGAAACAAATAGCCCATACATAGACATGAGAATAATACCTACTACTAGTTAACTTCTGTTAATTTTTCACAATAATCAAAACATTTTTAGTAGGTATACCAATTCCGTTGCAATTTCTTTAGGATAGTTTCCTTTCCCAAGCAACATCAAAAAGATTTTGATACAACATAAGTTACCTACCTATTTAAGTCATGGACTCATGGTTCATTTACATTCGTCTGACCTGTTTGTCCCGAGATACACAAAAAATATACTTATGTTGACTTGATGTTCGATTAAAGATTTACCTACTTTACCCATACCTATTCCCAACACAGGTAAGATTATAATTTTATACCTCAGGCAACACTCGCCATAAGAGACTCGCGGGTACAGATATCAATTCGCACTGAATATAAAAGATAACTTCAACAATAAACAGAGATTGCTCTCTCTCGCATCCAACACGAAGCCGGTTCGTGTGCGAAACGGTTTCTACTTGACAAGTACATCTCACAGAAGTAAATAGTATCTTATCGCAGCGAGAGTTATTTATTATTTTGTCATGGTCGGGACAACTTCACTACTTTCCCGAATGGTAAGCGCATAGAATACAAGCGGTAGGTAGGTACCTACAGCTAGAAAATACAATACCGTTGCTACTTGGGTATAACGTAGCGGTGTTGATATAGCTTTATTACTTTGAATTGTATCGATGGCGATGGAAGATAGGGTTCGTTTTGCCGACAGTACTAGCTCACAGATCACAATAGCGTAGGGTCAGTCCGGTGCATTCACCGCGGCAACGTGCAGCGTGCTTTACTCACGGATTACAACAACACTTCTTGCGATGTACCTTCCGCAAAACTGCAATAAATTGTAGAGAAGGAGGAAGAAAGCAAAAGCTAAAATATTTAATGTATGAAAGGGAATTTTCTTTAAAAATGAAATATCACGAGTTACTTAACGGAAAAGATGGAATTGCAGAAATGTGAAGAAAACGGGACATTTGAGTGCACGGTTCTTAACCGTTGGTTACAAGATAAACGGTCTTAGCAATACGAAGATGAGATGAGAATCTATACTTACATACTTTAAACATTATTATTATAATTATTTTTATATACTTAGGTATTTCTTTCAAGTTTTTGAATTCATAAACGGAAATAACGGAAAGGTGAAACTGGCCTTTCATCTCATTAGTTTTGCTTCTGGAGGTATCTTCATCTGTTTAGAGAACAAAATCGTGAGAGAATTGTTTAGGTAGGTACTCGTAGTTAGATTCCTGATTTTTATCTCTATTCCACGACTTATTTTAAACAATATTTTGTTGAATTTAGATCCGAATCAGTTAACTCACGATATTAATTACTGGATTCTTCGCTGCCTTATTAAGTAGTTATCTACCTAACACTGGATGGAACTCGATTACTAAAAATCAAAATTACTCGATACCTAATCTACAGGTAGCTCCCATGTATGGTTCGGAACGAAAACAACAAACAATCTCGCATGTCTATACGAAAACGAGTTTGTTTTGTTTCTCATTCCGGAATTTAGAAACAATTTGGAATACGAAACGAAATTCGCTGGAATACGAAATTCGGTGGTTGAATTTAAAATAAGAACAAATAAATACATCTATATGTCATGTCAGGATTATTTTTAACACTTCAATCAAAACACACGAGTCCGCAAACACGAATAATGCTTTAGAAACACATTAAAAATAACTTAAGTATGTACTACGTTGTTCGATATATACCTACTTAAGAAGTATTTATTTATAATCGAATGAATAATTGAATCGAATAACAACTGATCTGATGCACAGTGGAGTATGTCGGACACATGTAAAATGCATTTATACCGCTATGTATACCGAGTGCCGACCCACAAAGTCCTATCATCGAATCACGTAGAACCAGTCTTGAGCTCTATCACGGAACAGTTACCACAACACAACAAGAATCGAAAACATCAGATATCTTATGAAACGAGGGAATGGGACTTTTAGCACAATGCAAAAAAGCACCTACTTATTTTAAACTTTTTCGGTCGCCAGTTAATTGCCAATACGCAAACTGCAAAACCTACTCATTACATTAAGTATGTACCTAAATAACTAACCTAAATGAATGTTAATGATGAAAACGATGTCATATTTAAAGCTTAAATCAAAGAATGAAGCGGTAGATTTTCGTTCTAATACCTACGACTGTGTTAAAATAATTACTTTGTTTAAGTATGTTCCTTGCGGCAATTGAAGTTGATAGCGTCGAACTAATAAATTACCTAATGAAACGTAATTGCTGTCTATATCAAGATGTGTAAAGATTTGTTTATTTTGCAGTGCTATTGTTTGCGGTGGGGCTGGCGAGTGCCCGCTGGGTGCGCCGCGGTCGCTCCGGCCCCGCCAGGGTCACGAGCTTCGTCGGGGAGGCCACCAACGAACTCTCCACTGCTATCTTTCAGGTACACTTATGTGTTTATGAACCTGCTAGTTTGCAGCTTAAAATCTGTTTTAGTTACCATGTCTTGGTATTAACTTTACATTAAACTTAAAGACGAAGGAAGTAGGTAGATCTAATAATTGGTATATAATTTCAGGGCTACATTGATGATAACAAAAACATCGCATTCTCACCTCTCGGCTATTCAGCAATACTTGCCATACTAGCCGAGGGAGCTCGCGGTGAAACAAGAGAACAACTCGTCACAGCCCTACACCTCCCTGAAGATCCCAACCTAACTAGGAAAACTTATCGCTACATCATGGAAAGATTAAAAAATACACACGAATACAAATATAACCAACCTGAGTTGAAAAACTATTTCTATATTTACAAAAACTACACAATTAATGACGACTACAAAAAGATTTTGGAAGACTATTATTTGACGGAAGTGAGATCCGTTGAGAAATATAACGCTGAAGTGCACGTGAAACCAGAGGATAGTAGTTCTGCATCCAACGAGAAAGGTGAATTCAATGCAGAATTACCTGAAAAGAAGGGAGATAACATAAATGAGGACATACCTGAAATGATGCCCCCAAAAGAGACTGACGAGAAACTTATTTCATTCGCGGTCGAAGATAAGCCAGAGAAAGTGGAGTTGGATTACAAACCCGCAAAGAATATCAAAGAGAAAATAAAGTTGGTTAAGACTTACCCTAAGAAGGAGGAATCAGGTGAGGAGGAGGAAACAATGGTGGCTGTTGAAGCAAGGAACCACGCAAGAAGCCTTAAAGTGTTGGAAAATAAAAACGATATAACGTCTAGCATTTCTGTGAACAGTGTTGGCAAGAAATCTAACAAAGGTAATTGCATAGAATATTTAGTTTCGAGTTTGGATTCAAATTGTGACTTTATTGTATCTCCTAATTTACTATTAAAATAATATCAGGCACTGGTTAGTAAAATTGTTCATTTGATGTTTTTTCTTTTTTGTCTTTGTTCCATAAATTCAGAGTCTTTGTGATTAATGTTGTTTTTACTGTTATTTTCAGCCTCAGCCTCAAACTCTTTGATGATCATTTTCAACGGCATGTACTTCCGAGGTTCGTGGAAACAACCGTTTGAAACCGTCGAAACTGGCACTTTCTATAAATCTAACACAGAGAAGACTCAAGTGCCGATGATGAAGACTAAGGGCGTATTTAAAACCGGTGCATTACCTGGACTGGACAGCACTGCTATTGAGCTACCTTATGACGTAAATATTTGGCTAATCTTTGAAACTTATTAACAGAACAAATTGGACATATAGATAGTTAAGTAGTATTTTACATACACATGACAGATAGAAATATTGTTAAAGATTTTTTTTGATTCAGTCACTGTTTCCTAGAAATTTTAAAGTATTAGATACTGAAAAGTTACTTTAACCTGAAGATAGTATTGATAGATGAGTAGATGACAATGAGATGTTTTCCCGCAGGGTGGTCGTTATGCTCTCCTCCTCGTGGTCCCCGAGTCTCGTGATGGTCTGACTCGTCTCGTGGCTGATCTTCCCGCCACGCCCCTCTCTGAGATCCAAGAAAGCCTTACTGAAGAGGAATTGTGTGTCAGCCTTCCAACATTCTACACCGAAACTACTACGAAACCTGTAGCTGCTTTAGCCAAGGTAACAAAAAATTAAGCATATGAGATTGTTTTCAAGAGTAGGTATCATCCAGTTTTACGAAAGTAGCAGCAATAGGTATCTATCTAAATTATGTTAAATACGTAATAATATGATCTTAGATGGCTATTGACTATTTAACTTAATTTTTTTCGAATATACATAAGTCAATTGTTTTGTTTTGAGGCTTGAAACGCATGTACGACATATAAAAGCACACTCATAGACACATACATAGGTATTACGTGTACTTAGTTACTTACCTAATTTACAGTTCGGAGTGAGCAGCATATTCAGCCGAGACGCAGAGTTGTCTGGTGTGTCTTCAGCTGAAGGTCTGTTCGTGCAAGAGTTGGTGCAACACGTGGCCGTCCGAGTGGACAATGCGGATGCCGTTGCATCGGAAATGTCTGGTCAGTATCTTGGGAAAGAAATAGAATAAAAACTGAGTAGCTATACAATACTTGAAACAAATTAACTTGCTTTTCTGTCAACAGCTGGAAACCCATCAGTAGAAGAAGCGGAGTCATTGAAAAACTTACCTTTATCAATCACAAAGGCTCCTCGCAAGTTCAATGTGGAGCATCCTTTCCTCTTCTTCATCGTGGACCGATTAGACAACCTTATAGTGGTAGCTGGAAAAATCGTTGATCCCCAACAGCCGACGCCGTTCGAAATTTAAAAACAACTCGTAATTTATCCAAGCATTTCCTCCTATCTACGAGTACATACATTTTCAATTTAAATTCCGGTTTGACAACTTCTTCCAAAGCATCTAGTTAACTCTTACAAAATTTGATAAGTGCTACAGGTACACGAGTACAATAATAAGCAAATACCTACATACTTTTAGAACGCATACAAGTCCGCGACAATCGATAAATATTAACCAGAAGCATTTGATAATGAAAAAGTACACAGCCTAGTTTTAAGTTAGCGAGTAAGTTTAATAACTATTTATTTATTTTACGGATGTTGTGATATCTTTAAGATTAAATTATTTGTGAAAAAAAATTCTCGCCTTTTTTTTAGAGAACTTTACCTTATTTTTTACATGACGATTTGGTTTGATAAGAGTGTTCTAGTATCATTCATGGTATGTTGTTTTTAGTCAACTGAGATGAAACGTTTCAAACTAGTTGCGTCGTGTGTGGTTTTCTAAGGAAGTCTATAGCAGAAACTTCGATGCAACTCAAAAGTAACTAGCAGTTTCAGTTGCGTTGCATTTGGGTTTCAACGTGTGTTTTGGCTCTTAGTTAAGAAACAACCCTCACGATCATAATTTAAAACAATAAAAGCGCAAAGTGCCTTATTAAAGGCACTAACTATAAGGTTTCGATTATATAAAGCTAAAGAATCTTAATTAAAATAAGTTTAAACCCAAAACAATACAAAACAAAGTCAAGTTAAGTATTATTTTAAATATAAAAAACAGATTCGCTAAAGATGTTCTCAAGGAAACCTGCTCTTACGGAAAAACCAAAACAAAACCTGATGTGCTTCACTATAATACGTAGATATGTTATTAGAATACGTTTTATTACAATGTAGACTTTAAACGATCCGTGGTAAGATTTGAAGTAGTGTGTCGGTTGTGTGGCAATTGTGATATTTTTCGAAACAAAGAAGTTGTTTACTGGCATTCGAAGTACGGCGAGTAGCGTAGTCAGTGCGTGTAGGTATCTGTGTGTGCTGAGTAGCCTGGGAGCATGGAGCGATAATTTGCGGAAGTAATCTAGTCACTACAAAGGGTTATATTCTAAGTTCAGTGAATGTCGCCGGGACGTCCCATTTCCACAGATAAAATGAAGATACTCAGAGGTAAGATACTTAGTTTTTTACTTTATTTACACCTCGTTGTAAATTGCTAGTGTATAGTGATGCATTTTACAATCATTTTAATTGATGAATGTATTCCGCAGTTGTGAAGTGTCTTGTTGCCTACTAGCACCTACTAGCAAATACTTATCTAGTGCTTATCACATTAATTAACTCTGATCTTTACTTATTTAATGGATGCATGTAGATTTATTATTTATATACGAAGTAGGTATACAAGTACGATATATTATATCTTAATAGTTAAAATAACCAAGACAAAACATTTTTGTAAGAACTAAGAACCGATTTAAATCGATCAAGCCATACCATACTACCTTTACTGATATTATAATAATTGATAATAATTACATACCTACACAAAGGAATGCTAAATAAAATTGTCTAACAAATATGTCGATTGGATCACATATTGATGTAGGTAGGTTACTGGTACTGGTACAACTCAGTAAAGAATGAAAGATTACTAAAGAAATCTTTATTTAACTTTTTTACTCACATTTTAGTACTGCTGGTGTTGAGTTGTGGATTATTTGGTGCAAAGTCACAACAAGCTCGTGGGAGTGACGGGAAGTTATATTTCTCTGACAACAGACCTACTTACCGACCAAACACAGCATCAGTTACTGAACGGACGATAGTGGAAGTGCAGAAAAGTGTTGAACCAAAGACTCAAGATAGCTACTCACAAGCAGCGTTACACGTACAAAACTATGGCGACTTTCCTGTAAAGCCAGTGACCCCTGATACAGGATACCAATCACCGAGTTTCAATCTCCAGCCTCCATCAAATAATAACTTTGCCACGTACTATAATGGGTACTCCCAAGTAGACAATGCCGGAATCAGGAGAGGTAATCCTGAACTTGATTTCAATCTACCGGAATCCTTATCTAAAGTACCTAGAAGCAACAATGTCTCTGAATCTGTCATCAATTTTGGTTTGAATTTGTTAAAGGTAAGAATTTCTGTTCTAGCTTCATTCATTCATATGAAAATCGTCTTCGTTAAATGCATACATAGATATCATCTCAACAGGATCTTTGCAAGTATAGTCTTCTAAAGAGGTTATTTTTATATATTTGCAGAACACTAACCTTCGAGCAGGCAATTTGGTGATATCACCATTTTCGATCGCGGAACTGCTAGCGTTGTTGCAACAGGGAGCCACTGGTGTCACTCAGCAGCAAATCTCTGCAGCACTAATGATGACGCCGCAACTGTCAATGAACTCGTTCAAGACAATCAATGAGAACTTCCAGTTGGTAAGATTGTTTTATTTATAAAGTAAGCAGGATGTCGAATCGTTGAAGTTATGTTTCATGATAGGTACTTATTGCATTTTTTTATTATTATTGTTGAACAGCTCTCACACTGTCTCTACACAATAGAGTAGGTACCGTTATGGGTTATATGTAAATAATGCTTTTTTTTTTTCAGAAAAACAACTCTCGAAATATTTTACGAGTGGCCAACAATGTGTACGTGTCAGAAGATTTCAATTTGAACGCTGCTTTCAAGAAAGTTGCAAAGCAACATTTTAACAGTGAAGTTACTCCCTTGCGATTCAGCCGGTCACAAGAAGCAGTTGCCAAAATTAACCAATGGGTTGCAGATAAGACTAACAATAAGATTACTGAACTTTTATCACCAGGTTACTTAAATCTTTTCTTAAAAATCGTTTTTTTTTGCTTTAATTACCTACATGCTTTGCCTACATGTTTAATTAATCCTGCAGATGCCGTCGGAGACGATACGCAACTCTTGATGATAAACGCCATATACTTCAAAGGCCCGTGGGCAGTTAGGTTCAAGCCAGAGTCAACGTTGCCCCGCGAGTTCTATGTAAACGAGAACATTAAGAAAGTAATTCCATTCATGAGGATTCGGAAAATATTCAGAACTGGTACGGATCCTAACAATAACGCGCAAGTTATTGTTTTGCCATTTGAGGTAATTACTACCTACTCCTACTCTATCATCCGATATGATTATTTATTTAGAGTACCGTACTGTTTTATTACTAAATAGTTACTAACGTAACATACTAGTCATTAGCGATTACTTGTCAAATAAATAGTAAACACTACTATTGACATTTCGGTAACAATTTATTTTCAGAACGAGCAATATTCCTTGATGGTTCTTCTTCCATCGGCAGTCTCCAGTGTTGACGCGTTAATATCTACACTAGACGCCCGGCAACTGGCATCATACCATATCTTCACTCCGAAAGAAGTCGATTTGGAAATTCCTAAATTCACAGTAAAAGCTGATACAGACTTAAACCCAGTTTTACGAAAGGTAAATGATTCAACAAAGATAAATAATTGATTAATTTTATCTAAAAAGATCGACTAACCAGTTGACGGGGGTACTTTTGGTCATAAATCTACCAACTGGACCCGTTGCTCTGCCGATTGTTGTCAGTGCGAGTGGGATTTGTTAAGATTGACATAATTTGACGCTCGTTTTGATTGAATGAAAATTATAACGTTTCAGATGGGAGTAACAAACATGTTCAGCTACCAGTCGGAACTGTCGGGATTAGGTACGTTCCGCACGTACTCCCCACAGGTGTCGTCAGCGCTCCACAGCGCTGTACTCAGCATCGACGAGGTTGGAGGCTCCGCAGCTGCAGCTACCTCCTTCGCCGTTGTAGCTCTCTCCTATGACGACCCTTCCATCACTTACAAAGCCAACAGACCTTTCCTTGCAGTGCTCTGGGACAACGCTTCCTCTATTCCCCTTATCATGGCAAAAATACAAGACCCAACTTTCTCCAAGCAATGACTTATTAGTAAAGCTTAAGGATTCGATATACTCAACTCACGATAGTAGGTACATCATAATGCTCAAGCGAAATAATTTAAGTTTGTTTAGTTATAGCAATACGATTAATAAATAAACTATTCTTAAATTAAAGTCTCATTTAATTCATAAATATGTTACTTAAGCTTTTTTCTTAAATCGTTTAAAATAATTAATGATTGGGTCGTCAGCAAATATTCTGAATTCCCCGCTGTAGTATAGTTCTATATCTTGGAGGCTTTTCCCTTCTGTCTCTGGCAGAAAGAAGTATAAATAAACAGTACCGATGAATCCGAAAGCAGCATATACTGCGAATGTTCCCCAGAGCTGAGCACCCATTTCAAGGTTGATCAAAGTCTTTGCTCCGATGAACATGATGACGTAGTTGCCGGCGGCTGCGAAGCCCTGAGCTGAGGCTCGGCTCCTGAAATGTTCAACAATGTGATTCTTAAGTAATCATTTTATTTTGATATGGCATGACTGGGTTGACATTGTTGTTCATCTGATTTTAAGGCTGATGTTTATTATCGTGCTTTAGAGATCCTCCTACTTTATTATTGTCTATGTCCTTGTACTTTATTATTGTAGATGGTGACAGAAGCAATAGCTACTAAATCATACACGTCATTTTCAGCACGTAGTAGGTAATTTCCCGCAGTAATAATATAACTGCGGAATGATTTATGTTATTGTTACGTGTTTCTAAATATTTCAAGTCATTGTTCTCTAACCTGAATGGAAACACCTCGCCGAGCAGTACCCAAGGTATTCCAAATCCAGTAAATACTGCCAACAGGTAGAATAAGACAAGAGGCACGGCGCTAGTTTCCTTTGGAAATGTGGTGATATCGTAAGAAAACACTGCACTGCTCAGGTTATATTTTGCATATAAGCTCAGCCCTGCGCAACAAAGGCCGCATCCCAACATAGCAGAAATGGCCAGTTTCCTTTTACCGAGGATCTTTATGAATACAACTACCATTATGCTTGTGACCAATGTAATTACGCCAACCATAAGCTGAAAGAAAAGGTGAGAACGTGAATTCTATCACTGTTTAGTCCGAACCACAGATAGTAACATTCATTTGTTTACATACCACAATGTTTTTACCATCATCAGCCATACCAAATGCACCACAAACATTTGCCATATTAGGTCGAATGGGGGTTAGTCCACTCATTACGTAAAATGTAAAGTACATCATTACAAAAGTCAAAGGTCTTAAAGTTTCCTTACTTAACATCACGTAACGGAATTTTAGAATCCATCTGAAAATGAGGAGATTCAAGTTAATTAATGCACGTGTCGTGTCTAGGTATCTATTTTACTTAATTTACTGTCCTCAAATATAACTAAGTACTTAACTTACGTTTGTTAGGATTTACAGATTAACCTTTAAGCAAGTAAGTATTTGTTTAGTCGTAAAAACTGAGTAGACAATAAAAAATCAGGGACAAGGTTAGTGAGTGATTTAAATGATAAGGATTTCCTTTAAAGATGTTCTTGATTTTTCCGTAAAAAGTTATTTGAGGGATTATTTAAAGTTTTTCGTGAAACAGTAACAATGCACGGAAAATATTGCATAATTTTTTGGGCCGATTCGATTGAACGATTTAAGAAAGGAAAGGGTCAATTTTAACCTTTTAAACGCATTCATTTGTTCATGTTCACAATCTTTTTGGTTTGGTTCCTCGACCTCGCAAAGGACGCATTTTTCTAATTTCTTCGTATAAGTAACCAGCTGGTTGAATTCCTCTGTGACTTGATCTGGCGTTGTCCACCCCCGGAGGAAACATAATGATTTCAGAGCATCTTTTTCTCTGCCACGTGATAGTAACCACACTGGAGTTTCAGGAACCTGTTCAAAGAAAAAACACACCTAGTAAACACTTTTATTTTTTTACTGAGGCATCATATTCTTTACTTCCATGCATAAGTGACTGAAGTGACTTATATTTAGTTGTAGATAACTATCAAACCTAACTATGTCCTGTTGTTAATGAAAATCAGAAAAAGAAGAACTATTCTTAAAAAGAAGTACTATTCACAATGGTGGTAATTAGCATTACTGTCTTTTCAGCGACGAGTTGTATAGCATACGCGAGTAATAATTTATTTAACTTCAGCTTATATTTGCATAAACACTCACTAGTAAAACCAGTAACATGGAGGTTATGGGAGCAGCTAAACAGATAAGTGCTGCAACGCGCCAATTGACGACGGTGCCTAAGAAGTACATCACGAATATTCCAATTGACGTAAATAATTGAGTGACGGTGCATAGCGCTCCTCGTAATGAAGGCTCACTGAAAATAGCATGCACATTAACTTATGAAGACATATACAGGTCGCTATTTTATATACTTAGGTAAAGTAAATATAGGCAAAGTTAATCTAAACAATCGACATTCAGTAAAGTTAATTTGATCTGTGAGATCGGTAGCTTAAAATTACAACACCTGTATTTATTGTATAGTAAAAGTAGACTTTTTTAAGGAAGAAGGTTGCAAGGTTAATGTATGAAGATATTGAGCGTCCATAGTTTTACGTATATTACACAATGTTAAATAAAATGATAGTTCAAGGTCTAGATTACAGTACGCAATGGGAGACGTAGTCAGTCTTTGTAGCTTTATTTTATCTAGAATCCGTCTCGTTTTAAAACATTGACCTAAAATTTGTCAGTGATAAAGATAACATAGATAAAATTGTAAATATTTTGAAATAGGTAATTATCGCATTAGTAAATTAAGTTTTTGGAAATAGATAACTGAATGACGTGGTCAAGCTATTAGACGAGTGATGTAACATTTTAAATGCAATTTTATCATATGTCGATTGCGCGACCAATTATAAGTCTAGAATAAGAAGAAGCTGCTGAACTATCTAGGTACCTTATTTCGCCGGCATATGCATTTACAGGGGCCTCCATGACACCAGTACCTAGCCCAAGCAGCGCGTTAGCCACAAAAAGCGATGGTATATTCCAAGCGAAGTACATTAGTGTCCATGCCAGTAAATGGGGAATGTTTACTAAGAAATTGGCCTTTTTCCTCCCAAAGTAGTCAACTATAGGTCCGGATACAATTGCTCCCAATGGCTGGGTAAGATAAGATAAACTCCCTGAAATTAGAATTTCAATAAGTATGTATTTTGTTTTGTCATTGATCTTGGCAATTGCGGTTTGAATTCTTCATGTACTTATCTACTTAGCAAGCATAGGTAGTGCAAAACGTAGAGTAAGAGGTGGGTACCATATTAAATTGCAGCATGTAAATTCGAATCTGTTAATAATGAATAATATGATAGGTAAGTACGTGCTTCCAGAAACTGTATGATATAATAAACCATAGGGTGTATGCTCACCAAACCATGATGCTTGTGTTTCATTCAGGGAAAGACCTTCCGAAGCGTTGAGTAAATCCGGCACAGAGATGGTTGCGAAACTAACTGCCATCCCCAGGTCCAGGAGAAGAATGTTTGGGGACATACATGCTATGACCTGGATGTAGAATGTGAAAATAAAACTACAGACGAGTCATATGAGTCATGCACAGGTATTCAGTCCAAATATCTTATAACAATATTGATGCATGTTCGGAGGAATCTTATTTATAGGTAAATGGTATTCACGTCAATGTTAAAGGTGCTCTACGAGGAATGCTAGAGATGTGTCAAGCGGCGTGGTCCCTTCTTCATGATCTATGAGTTGTACGAATTATCCGTTGAATTAAAATCTAGCGTCTCAAAAAGGCACCTTATTTGACGTCGGAATGAATTACCAGAATCTCAGTGCAACTCGGCATTAAATATATATATGAAAAACCGTTATAATTAAATAAGTAGGCAACACTTTGTCATCTATTAACGACACGGATCAGAAAAAACTAGATTTAATACACGAGGAGGGCTAAAGCCCCAATGATGTCTGGGGCAGATAGTTACAGTCGTAGACCGTTGGACTTTACAAAATATCTCGAGACAAAAACAATGTGTTACAATAAACACCTTTTGAAAAACAAATTAGTTAAGAGATGTCTATTTGTAGAATTGTACAAGCTACGCGTGTATGAATAATTTAGACTACTTATTTATCATACGAATGGTTTTTTTTTTGTTTTCTTGTCACATGAAATTATTTGGGTGATACTTGGGTGATACCATTTCTGTAATATAATAAGATCTTAACTGCTTACTTATATTCTCGTTCTTAAATATATGTATATTTTCCTAAATAAATATAATAAACTTCTCTAAAATAACAATCGCATTGCTTTAAGAATAATTTAAGTGATCCTCAGAAGGTAACTTGAGGTAGGTACTATCTACTTTCCCAGATGTCAAAAACAATACCTTGAGTTATACCTACACATAGCAAACTCAACTAGTTCTTTTTTGTATTCTTCTATCTACTTGAAATATCTAATATAAATAAAATATCTAATGGAAATAAAGAATTATACCACACATATAGATACGTATGTATTTTTATAAATGCCCGATATAATTCGCATTGGTGTTGCGGTATTTGGGTATGTACATAATGTAATAAGAGTTTGCTTGTCTAGGTACAGCCGTACAGCTACAAACAAGAGAAGTTAAACGGCGGGCGTAGCACAAATGCATAAACTGTTATTGTTCTCGAGAAGGAATAAGTATCTCAATCAAAGTAAATCGAAAAATTTAATTTAACTTTATTAAGCATAATATAATGTTTAAACAACCACTAAAGCATTTTGTCATTATAACAAGATCGATTTTAAAAAAAGGCTAATAATACAGGGCTATTAACAGGTAATTAACACGGACGCCATTCGTATGCACTTGATTGAATTACAAAATTATTTTTTTATATTTTAAACCATTTAACATGTTTTAAAAAATACAAATTAATTTTATATTTAGCCACAAGATGTTTAATTAAAAAAACGGTTCAAGCAATATGGGCAGGTACACGTAATTATAATTAAATAATGCACTTACTTGTGATGCTATGCATCTGAAACGACTGATTCCACGACTTCGAAGATCTTCGATATTAAATTTATGCACCATTATCTTTAAATTTATTTATGAAACAAGCATTGGGTATCACAAATGAACGCCTTGTTTACTTTTCGTTTATATACTCTCTAATATATAATTTAATTTCTTAAAATTAAAAATGACAAACTGACAGAAGTGCCTATACCAAAATGATTTAATTATTTTATGTGGAAACACCTGTGTTTTTCAAACAAGACGAACTAAATGAATGAAGCAAAATTAACGGTCGGCCGTTTAAGTTGACTATCGTAAGCGACAATTTGTTACAATGGCGTATTTATATTTTAAACTCAAGGATTTAAGACGCTATCATACTTGATGGTACTACTTTGAAAATTTTCAGTTTCTTATATTATATTTGCTTATTAAAGGTTTTTGTACTGAGGGGTGAAAAACAAGAAGATATGTGGTTGTCTACGAAGAAAGTAAGGAGAAAGAAGTAGGTTGACAAGGTTTTCTTCCAGCTTCGAGATAAAGGGATGCAGATCGAAAAGAAGACATGGAGAATTATAAAATTTGACCAAATCCGCGGTTGGTAAAAACAACAACAAAATCGACTGAACAAGTTACATTTGCGAAAAGAGAGAATTGATTGTATGTGTTGCACACGTGACACCACGTAGACAAAATAACTCGTCATATAGATTCAAAGTCGTACACTTCATATATTTTACATTTTATTTGATGCATTGTTTACATATCCAAGTTATTTCTAGAAACTTTCTACTTAGTACTAGTTTCTGAACGGCCTGATCGAAAATTTCAACTGGCCAGAAGTTTTCCGAACAGTTATATATTTAAAAAACAGTGAAAGCGGTTTAATCGCCATAAGGCGTAAAGGCACTAACTTATCTATTATATAGATTCTTATTTGCAAGTAAAACAGAAAAAAAGGCAACGTCGTGTTTATACTATAAAAACGTGTAAAAAGCAGTTCTGTTTCACAATATCGATAAGAAGTCATATTGTGTGGATGGCAGTGCTCGGAAATAATGTATGAAAATGTAGCAGCAGTTTAAAGTTTCCAAAATGATATTTTTTATTCTTTTTCTTGGTGAGATCGGTTTAAATTCAGAGAGTTCATAATCTAATAAGCCTAGTTCCCACTTGTCGTGTGTCGGTCCGATTTTTTATCAGATGAAAATTTTTCAAACGAGCGCCGTCACCCTACAAGTGTGAATACCATCGTACAAAATGTTCTGCCACTGGAGTTTACGATAAAATCCGTGGCAAATTCAAGGCAAGTGGGAATGAAGCCTTAGAGTTTGTAAATAATTTATTTTCTGCTACGTTTGTACCTACTCTAAATGTTTATTTTTCAGGAATTCTACACCTGTCACATCAGCATTTGCCTTACGTATGTGCAACTATCTTTATCTTAGGTATTTGACTAGAAAACTCTGTGGTATTTAGTTAGTGTGGTCATTTATGTACCTAGCTAGAGAAATAGTTATATCCCTGTTTCTCAATTCAGAATTGTCTTTGTCCTATACAGAACTCATGAAAAAATACCGAATATAATGTGTGTAAGATTATTTAGTGCAACATGAATTAGCAGCCTATACCATCCCAAAACATCATTTTTATATTTGGAAAAAATATTTATTTATTTATTTATTTAACAGTTTATTGTAAGATGAAAGTACATAGAGACAGAAAAAAAAGAGAAGTTATACAAAAGGTACAGCATATTTCTAAAAGTAAAGTTAAAGTAAAAATAGTAGTACCTAGTAGTTTTCTAAAGTATGTAGGTACCTACTTCAAAATGAAACCTTATACCTATTAGTAGGTCTGTAGAAATATGTCTGACAATTGACATAAAACAAAAAAATTAACTTCATCTCCTTGATTTTGCAGCCATTTGACTACTGCAGATTGTCTGATGCCTGTGTCCACGATGGAATTCCAATTTGTGCTAGTCTTCACGGGTGCTGCGATCACAGAATGTTTCTTGACGTTTGTGATATGTATGAATTTAACTGCGATTATGGAACACGTAAGTGCCAATATCTTATTATCGGTGTTCTTTCAGAGCCGTGTACCTCATGAAGGTCTTAATGGAGGTCTCTATGGTTTGACATTTGATATGAAATCGTGAGAAACCCAACGATCGACAGCGGTTCGCGATTTCAATATCAAACGTCATACAGAGGAAGTGATACAGTCGGATAAATCGTGTTTATGCACTGAAAAACTAAATGTAATCGTCCCTTATGTCCCTTAGTTAATCGAGTATTTTATAGAGATAGTTTAAGTAAAAAATCATATCGCGACCAAGTATTATAAAGCAGATTGCTTCATTCTCGTGAGAAAGTGTATAAACATCTTGTTACACGTGAATACAGGTAATTTACATTAAATATCTTTTAAAAAATTATACGCGTAACATTTAATCTAAAAAACATAATTGTTTTGGAGTTTTGGAGTAACTAGAAAGAAGTAGAATCTACTAAATGATAACATATCACAGTAGTGTAGTTCTACAGAATAGGTTTATGGGTTGAGTGAGCCATCTCATTAAACATGTACATATTTAGTCATAATAATTAGTCATAAGAATTATAACAATATGTCAGATGAATTTCTATCGCATTGTGTCATACATACTCGTATTATTTTGACTAAGTGTAAATGATGGTAGTTTTTTTAGAATGTTTTGAAAGTAAGTACAATTTTTACAAAACCTATTTTAGTTAATAGAAGTTTAACCAACTTTTTAGCCTACTACGGCAAAACCAACATAAAGGGTGATGTTTTTTTGGTAAATAAATTGAGAAATAGTCATTGAAAAACTTTCGCAGTGTAGTTAGGAACTGCTACCAGATTCATTATTCGTATAGAAAGTAATATATACCGATAGGTAGATAGGTAATAAAACATTTTTATGTAATTGTTTTACACGTGTCACATACAACTAAGTGTAAATTAGGTACGAGTACATGTTCTATGTACTCGCGTTACATTGTATTTAGAAGAATTAAGTTTGTATCACTATCCGTCTAGACTTTTTAAATTAGCATTGTTGCATTATCTCAGTGGGATTATGATTTATGTACCTATCTGGTGATTACCAGATCTTTATAACCAGTACCAGTGAATTATCTTTAAACTTTCAAAATAATTCCACGTGGTTGGAAATGAAGTAGATTATGAAGTGCTTAACTCAAGTGATAGGCTTTAAAATTATTTATACAGATCGTCTCTTCTATTGTTCATTGAATGACTATTATTTTAGAATTAAGTTCTATTTTCAAATCCCTTGATTATGTCGAGACCATAAAATAAACTTCTTCAGTATAAAATAATCACATAGAGGGAAGGGATGTAAAATGGATAGATAGGTAGACAAAGTACCTAATTTTTACGACTATTTAAAGTGTAGACAAAGAGAAAGATTGGAGTAAAACATTGCTATTTTGTGGTAAAACTGCTAATTTGAAACCGGTTAAGACTGCTTGTGTATTTATAAATTAACTTTATTACCTTTCAGATTTCGTGCCTTGCAATAACTGTCGAATACCGCCATTACCGCCATTAGCGCCATTACCGCCAATACCGCCATTACCGCCAATACCGCCATTACCGCCAATACCACCACCGTTACCGCCATTTCCACCAGGTTACCATGGTGCCGGTGGTTGCCATCATTTCGGATAATTATTATTGTTTCAGTAAAAATAAACTTTCTTACCGTTGAAGCAAGTAGTTTTACTCCAATCCTTTTCCTTGATAACTAGTTCAAGTACCTTGAGAATATTTAATTATTTTAAATTAATAAGATATTCAAAACTTTTTATTGTCTCAGAATCTGATTAGCATCTAATTAGTTAATTAATCTTGGATATTGTCACCATTATGACTCGAATACTGTTTCAGGTTATCTACCAACATATATTTACCTCTGCAATGAGCTACTTCCAGTTCCAATGCCGATGCCTTATATAATCACAAAATATATATTGGCACCAACAAGGACAACATTTTCTCAAATGATAAACTCACCCTCCAGTACTACAACTACTTATTCACCAGATACTACTCAAGTACCCGAAACTAGTGGAACCCCTTCCACTACCACTTCTACGTATACAACTGCTTCAAGTCCGACTACCACAACATCTAGTCCGACTACCACAACATCTAGTCCGACTACCACATCATCTAGTCCGACTACCACAACAACTAGTCCAACGACCACAACTACTAGTTCTATTATCACAACAACTAGTCCGACTACCATAACAACTAGTCCAACTACCACAACTATGAGTCCGACGACCACATCTACAAGTGCGACGACCACAACAACTAGTCCAACTACCACTATCACCATAACTACGCCTATTACAAGTAATGAAATCGACAACGAAATAGACACGGTATGTTGTGATAGACCTACAACTTGGGAAACGACTACTTCGGAAAAAATATATAGTTCTGCAGAAGTTGTCACTTCGACTGAACCTACGACAACTACGTCAGAAAGTTTAACGACTGAAGAAATTACTCAAATGACAACTAAATCAACAGATATTACTACCGTTACCGCTAAATCGACAGAAAATACTTATCAAACTGAAACAACTACAGTAAGAACTTCTCCTGAAACATTTATTCCTACTGATTATATTTCTACCAGTAGTACTACTGAATCCATCTATTCAGAAAGTGATTTAGATAACGAAATTGTAACCGAATGTTGTGATAGGCCAAAATCATGGGACACAACTACTTCGGAAAACCTATATACTTCTGCAGAAGTTGTAACTTTGACTGAGCCTATGACAACTACATCAGAAACCACAACGAGTGAAGAAACTATTAGAATGACAACCGAGCTACCTAAATCAACAGATACTATTACTAAGACTAATACCGCTGAATCGACAGAAAGTACTACAATTGCAACTTCTCCTGAAACCACCATTACTACGATTGCAATTTCTACCAGTAGTAGTAGTACCAGTAGTAGTACTACTGAATCCATCAATTCAGAGAATGATATAGACAACGAAATCGTAACCGAATGCTGTGATAGGCCAAAGTCATGGGACACAACTACTTCGGAGAAACTATATTCTTTGGCAGAAGTCGTCAGTTTGACTGAGCCCATGTCAACAACTTCAGTGACCACTACTAGTGTAGATACTACTGAGCCGGCTAAATCTACAGAGGCTATTACTGAGGCGACTGAATCGACAGAAACTACACCTAGTACTGAAGGAACTACAACTACGGCCTCTTTCGAAACCTCCACCACCACTCCTACGAGTAGTACTACTGAATTCATCGTTTCAGAAAATGATTTAGACAACGAAATCGAAACCGAATGTTGTGACAGACCAAAAATATGGGAAACAACAACTTTGAAAGAACCATCTGCAGAAGTTATTTTTTATTATGATCCTGACACAACATCTACAACTGACATTGAGCAGTTTGATGAAACTGTTACAAATACTCAAGTGTCGGTGGAACCAACTACTTCAATGACAACATCTACAACAGAAAACTACTCTTCATTGACCACATCAACTACTCAATCTACTTCCGATGAAGTTCCAACAACTATAACAGAAACAGATTCTACATTTACAAGTGAAACGACTGAAATGAGCACTGAAATGACTAGTGAAATTACTCATCAGAAACTCACACATCTGATACATACTGATACACAGCAAACTACCCCATTAGAAACTATGGAAACGACTAAGACTGCCTCAGTAATTACACACACTCCATATTATCCGCCAGAAACAACCACACAAACCGAAAAACGAAAAATTACTCCCATGATACACTCTTCACAGAGCACGTGGTGGTATCCCAAATTGTGTATGGGTGTTTCCTGTCAATACCCTACTCAATGGAGAAAATACGACAAAAGTCGAAGGAATTATTCTGTAGTCCATTTGTAAAATGAATAAAAGCATAAAATGCAATATTTCTTTACACTTTATGTACCCAAATGTCCCAAACAGAAGCAGAGCTGTTGTCGCACAATTTTATTCTCATTCTCATCTCTAGATACAAACTTAAGTCGTTTCATAACATGCAAAGTGTGTAATGAAATGCAATTCTACAGTAATAGCATGAATAGGAGGATAAGTACTTAGAATTTTCCCATTCAATGTTTATTTTATGAGATTATGTCGTTTACTTTTATTTACCATTCTATAAACTTACACTTGTTGCAGAGTTTTACAGACAGCCTTGCAAGATTCCTACAAAAATCACGAAACATGAAAAACCGGAATCAACAAAATGCCCAAAATTACCTAACGTAAATGATATCAGTATCGAAGAAACAAATCCCGTTTCCTATGTTACCTTTAATATTCCTCAAAGCGCCGAAATAACCGATACGACACCAAAAGTTGTAAGCGATGAGAAATTAACGCAGACTTCACCAACTACAAAGCCAACTACGGAATCAATAAGGGAAATTTTTAGTGACAGTAGTAGTAGTGGCGAAGTAATTCATCGAATATCCCAAGAAATAAGAGAAACGTCACGCGAACGTTCATCTAAACTGGAAACCTTCAGTGCTACTACGAGTACGTCTCCACCCTCAAAGCGTACTTCCCCAACCTTTAAACCAGAAGTGATGTACTTCGAAGAAAACATTACTGCGGAGACGAAATCTCTTACTTTCCAAACGAAAACAACCAATTCAAAAGAATACCCTGTAACACCGAAATATAAAACTAAACAAACAACAAAAGAAAGCATCACTCGAAACGAGGAAATAGTACAATTAACAAAATTGATTACGACGAGGAACATAAAAGAATTTAGTAGATCATGTGACGATAAATGCGAACGACCATCTACGTGGGTCGTCACCTTAAAGAGAAATGGAAAAATGACTACAAAACTTATGAATATTGTAGAAATATTAAAAGGAGCTTGGGAATATATATTTTTTTACTTTTTTGTAATTATTACCCACACCTAACTTACGTAATTGCATATTCAGTAGGTTGTATCAGAATTTATTAATCGATATTTTCAAATCTATATTATTATTGTTATTATTATTTTAATGTGAATAGTGCACAAACACTTAAGACTTAAAACGAGTTGTGTGTTCATAGCATTACGTTTACAGAATTCCTCTTGACAGTGGAGGGAGATCATTGCCAGCCGCTGGTTCCAAGTGAAGAACCTCCAAGTGAAGAACCTCAAAAATCAGAAGAAGCCATCACACCTCAGATATCAGAAAAATCGGGTGAATCTCCAGAAGGATCACAACAAGCAACAACTAAACTGGTACAAATATACAAAAAGACTAAATGTCGTTCTCAAATATGGTTAACTACACGAAAAGGTGAAACTAGAGACTTTATGCGTATTTTAGATAGCTATGAAGCTAAAACTGAGTCCCACAGTCAAAAACGAAGGCGCTTTCGTAATAGAAAATGAAAGTACTTAGTTAAGTTACTCCTTGACAGCCATGTCATATATCAATTATTATCAAAATAAAACACAAAAATGTATATGTAGTAGCATTTTATAAATATTTTAACATTTTAGTTTTAATTAAATTGAATGAGCAAACGCAGACGGCCTTCCTCGTTAAATACATTAACTAAGCATATTTAATAAAAACAAAATGCCTACCTAAAATTACTAAATACTTAATTCGAGTAAGTTTATTACACTTTATGACATTTCTTTAACAAAACTCCATATAGGATAGAAGACTTTAGGCGACTAGCATAGGTTTATCTGCTTCGTGGCTTATGCTCCGTTTCTTTTTAAAGGCGTTTATCAAAAAGTCGTCGGCAAATATCTTTTGTTTGCCTTTGTAAAACGCTTCAATTTCAACTAGTGACTTGCTTTCTGTTTCTGGCAAGAAGAAATATAAGTATAGAGTCCCTATAAAGCCAAAAGCGGCATAAAGTCCAAATGTGCCGCTTAGATGGAAGTTTGCTTCAAAATTGTAGTTCGTTTTGGTCGCCATGAAGAAAAGAGCGTAACTGCAAGCGGCTGCCACTCCCGTAGCAATTCCTCGGCTCCTGGAATTTAAAACAAAGTGTGTTTTTAACGTAAAACCAGGGATAACTAAATAGTTACGAACGTAAGTAAAACCCATTTCTTTTTCGATCAACATAGGCATAGAATTGAAAATGAGTAGGTAGGTGAGGTTGACCATCACCAATAAAATAAAAACAAGTATTTCAACTGAGTTAGAGATAAAGGAATTCCGCGTATGCCTACATAGTCTACTTTTTATTTTAGTGTCTGCCATACGTCCGCTTTTTAACTTTTATAGCGTTTAGCGAAATCTTTCTACTTATACGTAATGTATTCGAAATGATTTTGAAGTTTACGAATAAAGTAACATTTTTATCGGTAGCACACCTGTATATTTGGGATTCTAATAACGAAATGGTAATTTAATAAATAAATAAGAGGTAGGTAAGTATGTAAAAAAACGCAATTACCTGAATGGGAACACTTCGGAGAGTAAAACCCACGGTATACCCAAACTGCTGAAGCAGACAAGCATCATGAACAAAACAACTGGAAGTATGTCTTTCTTGTCGGGAAACGTTTGGGACTCATACGAGAACACATCCGCTGGCAGACTGGTCTGTGCGTAGATGCTTATTGCCAAGCTAC
Source organism: Anarsia innoxiella (assembly GCA_947563765.1). Classification (NCBI taxonomy): domain Eukaryota; kingdom Metazoa; phylum Arthropoda; class Insecta; order Lepidoptera; family Gelechiidae; genus Anarsia; species Anarsia innoxiella. The sequence goes on from OX387390.1 coordinate 13,076,442, forward strand.
AGGAGGCAGTAGCTAGGAGTGACCCGAGTATCAGCTTCCTTTTGCCAATCAATTTCACTATGACAGCGGAGAGCAGATTCATCACGATGAACGTAGCTCCGACTAGAACCTGAAAAGAAACCATACAGGCTGGTTTCAATGTTATTAATAAGTAAGTAAACCATGCCGCTTGAAAAAATATTGTTTAAATTTTGATAGGTATTCGCTTTAGCAGTGGCAATATAAAATAAAATAATATTGTAGAGCGCATAAAAATAGTCCAGTAGCGTTCGCTTTCGCATAGCATATAAGTACGCGTATAAATGTTAAAAGTTTTAATCCATCGTGTTCTTACCACAATTGTTTTTGAGTCATACTTCATTCCAAGTGCCTTGCATAGGAAGACCATGTTAGGGCGAACAGGGATCAGACCACTCATTGTATGGAATAAGAAGTATGCCATGACCAGCCCGAAAGGCCTTAAAGTTTCTTTCACTAGCAGAACGTGCTTGAACTTTAAGATGATTCTTTTGAATATGTTGACGTTGGTGTGCTCGCACGGATGGACAAAGGCGTTGCCGTTCTTGATGCAAATGACACACTGTGATATGACGTCATTGTATTCGACGAGCTGGTCGAACTCTTTCCTGACGTCTTCGGGCTTGGCCCAGCCTCGGAGACGACATAACGAAGCAAGGGCTTCTTTTTGTCTCCCCTTCGACAGCAACCATATGGGGGTTTCTGGAACCTAAATTACAGATGAATTTATAAATCTTATTCGTTAAATAGTGAAATACTTTTTGAAATTTTAAAAGTTATCTGTCTGTTCTTCGATGTGGCACTCTACATAACAAAGATATCAGTGTTGCAAGAACCTATGTATGATGATAAATGAATACAATCGTAGTATTTGTTCACGGACATTGATTAAGTGGATCATAAATACATAAACCATATTTTTATCTGGAAACTGAGGTTAATGCCACGTTGTGATACCTATATTCGATTTACTGTAACATTAACGTAAATGTATAGACATTTGCCTGCTTTTATTTATCAATGATGCAGTTATACCTGATATACTTAAATAAGTAGAAATAAATGATAAAAAAAGATGGAAATGGAAATCTCTGGATGAAGTGTCAGAGATAGTCTGTATCGTCAAAAAAATAGAGATGCCTTTACCAAGATTTAAACTTTTCAGTTTAGGTTTCTTTCTGTGCCTAGCTACGGATTATTAGCAAAACTGTAATACATACGAACAAAACTAGAAACATGGTAGCGAGAGGCACGCTGAGGGAGAGCAGCGCAGCCTGTCGCCATGGCAACACGGTACCCAGCAGGTACGCTAGGAACATGCCCGTGGAGGTGAAACTGTTGGTCAGCGTCGTCAGGATACCGCGGACTGAAGGGTCGCTGGAAGGAGTTGGGGAAAGAATTAGTAATAAAATTCATTTACGTATTTCAGGTGCTCCCGTATTTATATGTTCCGCTCAGAAAGGACGGCATAGCGCTCAAAGTTCTCTTATGTTAAAGCAATATCCTTCTAAACATTTTTCACGTTGATTCTTTTCAACGATATTTTTTTCTTCACGGGCTTGTATGTAGGTAGCCTATGGGTAAGTCAGCATATTGTCTCTGATATCAAACTTTGCTCAAATTTCTTGTATCACGATTTATCTGGTAAAATTATAGTCTTTAGGTAATCGGAGAGACCAAACTAAGTTTCGCAGATTTTTATACATTAATTTTTCAATTCAAACATCTTTAACTAAAATTATGAAAGTAAAACGGCTCCAACTTAAGTAACTCAAATTATTTCACGAATTAGATGCTAAGATACGCTTAATGAAAACGTGTCCGGTTGTCAAACTTGACTCGGATTATATTTAAGTAGAAAAACAAACTAATCTAAAAAAAATAAGGCTCTTTTCAAAAAAATATGGCAGGTCATCTTAAGAAGAAACCTGCACCTTGGTTGCAACCAACCTTCTACTTATTTACCTGGTACCGATTATATAACTTCTCTTTTTTGTGTCTCTAATCACTTACTCTTCTTACAATAAAAAATTAAATAAATAAATATAAAAACCTTATGTATATTTTTTTTTCTACTTGACGACGCAAATCGCAATGCAAAGTAGATCTAAGTAGAATTTGGTGGTTGGTGGCCAACCGTATGATTGCTTATGTCCTAAGGTAACAGCATTGGCTCTACTCGTATATTAGTAGAGTCTTAATACATAGATCATTAATTCCTGTGTGTTGAGTTGAGACCACTAAAATACGTAATATAATTGTTTAATTTTTAAATGATGCAAATTTATTAGCAATAAAATGTACCTTAATAGTTTCTTGAAACTTTGTTTTCATTGCAAAATCAGCAATAAAATTATACTACATTTAAAAAAGTCATAAATAGTTTTTTAGCATTAAATTAGACTTCATTAAATTATGAGGTGTCGATACGATACGGATACGACTATGTAGAAGGTAAATCTTAGAATTCTACACAAGATAATAATAGTATGTGCAGATGGCTTTGAGAAACTTTTTGCGAATTAATTATCTAATGTTAAATAATATTAGCTACAAAGTATTTTATAGAGGTACTTACAAAACAAAATCTAAAAAACAGGTACGTAGGTTCATATTTCGTAGGCAATTATTGAAATGTCGGTAATATTTCGCAAATGTAGCAGCTTAGTATTCATATTAAAAGAAATCTAATCTTTTATTACCTGACTTCACCAACATAGGTTATAGACGGGGCTTCCATGATGCCCGTACCTATACCGAGAAGTGCATTCCCAATGAACAGAGAAGGTACGTTCCACGCGTAGTACATCAACAGCCAAGCAATTAAATGCGGAATGTTCACTATGAACAACGCCTTCTTTCGTCCGAAGTAGTCGAGCAAAGGACCCGAGAACAGACTGCCAAGTGGCTGGCATAGGAACGCCAGGCTTCCTGGAGACACAGAGGAAATACATATATTTACATTTTATAATAATAATACTTACTATAAATACATAAAACATTGGTTTGCGTAATGTAATAAAACAATAACAGCTGATAATGCTACAGTGTCTAGAATAGGATAGATAGAATATACTGTAAATAAACCACTCCTCTCTATCTTAAAATCTATCTGTAGATATGGTTAACACACTGGAGGTATAACTTTTCTGGTAATAAAAATATTGTCAAACCGAAACAGATTTTTGTATATTTAAAACGAGCAAATTATTGTCATTTATAACACATATTTTTTTATAAAAATGAGGTGTATGTGATCAAATAATCGGGTTCTCAGGTTTTCAACCCCATTTCTTGCGAATATTAAGATTATTTATATACTCATTCGCAAGAAAAATCTAAATTTTGTAAAGATACAATTTGGCAAACGTCAGCTATCGATCGAAGCTATTAAATATACATAATATTTAAACTTATTTGCAAATTAATGCAAAGGTGTGAGATAAGTAAAGTTGATATAAATTTGAATCTATATATAAATATCAGCGGGTCAAAAAATAAATAACTATAAATATAATGAAAATAACTACTTAAGTAGGTATATACCTCTATATTATAGGATGTAATAAATAACCTGAAATAGAAAATAACGCATGAAAAATGAACAATGTTTCCCAGGGAAGAACATGCTAGTCAGCTGATTAAATCATTTATATGAAAAACATATATTTTATCCATAATTTGTCGAAGTATAGTATCAGTAGGATACATTGATCATGCAGAATTATTGTTACTACTCGCATATAGCCGAACATGATTAGGTACTTTAGTTTTTGAGTAGGTAACCTCACTCGTAGTATTTAGCCTCAAGGCATCGCACCATCATCGCGTGCTGATAACCACTAAAAAAAGCACGGAACTTACAAGAAACCAGTTTTTACAGTCTAATCCTAGATAAATTTTTTGACAAATTAATTATATTGCATTTTAAAAACATTGAAATCTATTTTTAAGTTACAGACAACAAGATATAGGAAATGTTAACACTACATTCAGATGGCACTTCTGTTGTCAAAATTAGAAGAAGATAGCACAATATTTAATTTACAAAATAATTCAAAGGGCTGCAGAATTATAAAATAACCTAGAACACTTACAACTCGTAAGTTTTATTGGTTCTCACAAGAATAAAGGCAAATCTAGTTATTTTTATCTTGTAACCTATAAATAGATTACTCGCCAGGCCACCTATGTTATTAATCTAGTAAAATTCCTGAGTTATAACGCTCTAATTATTCGCATTAGTTGCAACTGAGTTGACATGTCAGGATTATATGGAGGTTAGGAGTGTCAAGTTTCGACATAATGCCACCACATCGCTGGGTATGCAACCGTGTCGGGTCGAGAGGACGCAGTAGGGTTTCATTTACCGGAAGTAAATAATACTTGACGGCGGAATTGGATTACAAAGGACTGCTTTGGAATGACATAATAGATTTAATTACTATATTTTTATATATTTTTTGTTAATTGCTCTTTTCTTTTGTTAATTGCTATTTTCTTTTATTAATTGCTCTTAAGGTGGCGAGATGAACTGGACACTTTCACAAACGACTGGGCAGAGGCGGCTAGAGGATAGAGAATCGCGGAGAAGGAGGAGAGAGGCCTTTGCCCAGCAGTGGGACAATAACTGCTAGATAAGATAAGAATTGCACTTTCCTTCTTATTTATTAAATTCCATCAAATAGGGTTTTGTTTTGTGTCTATTGGTGATGGATATTCATTACTTTTTTACTTTGTGAATAAACTGCGATTTGTATTCAGCGCTCTGAAATAATTAAGGTGTAATACTTTATTCAGAATTTTCATACCCAATTTTTTTCATCTACAGAATTTTAAAATTTGTTCCTATGCTAAACGTAATAAAAAGCAACTAGGTACTAATAGGCATTTCTTCAAAAGTCAAACCCCGACTTTCATTAAAAACTTCCTGTTGTTTAGCATTATGTAGAGTATAACGGTAATAATTTGAAATTCAGAGAAATTCAAATTTTCTCTGAATTTTGAATTAAATAAAACTTAAGGCTTCATTTCACCGAAGAAATTAGCTCTACAATACTTTCTAACTTTCGTTCTTGTTTCCTTTATAACGCGAAGTAATTAATTAGAACGCGGGGGATTATTTATCGAATTAAAAAACGCGTAGCCTTTTTGTGCCAAAAGTTTGTTCGCATAAAGTTTGTTTTTTGTTTTTGTTCTTTCAAGTTAATTTGAATTGGTCATACAGCAAGTTTCTGTAAAGATTGTTAACCAATACCTAAGTAACCAAGTTATTAAGTTGGAAGTGAAGAAAGTGAGATTTGAGGAAGCTTCCGTAACAAAACAAATATGTACCTATATAGAGTCGATAAAAGTAATGAAATAATGATAAAAACTCTTTCACTTCAGTTGTAATACTTACCAAACCACGATGCTTGTTTCTTATTGATGGAGAGCCCTTCCTTCGCATCCAACACTTCAGGCAGGACCATAGTCACGAAACTGGTAGACATACCCAGTCCTACCAAGAGGAAATCTAGCGCCAAACATGCCAGCACCTGAATACATAAATACATTTGAATTTAGAATATTGTACATTAACATTAATAAATAAGATGATATGTCGATTGGCTGACACGTTTATGGGCAGAAGCATTTAAATTTTGTCTCGTTATATGTAGGTAGGTATTTGTAAATTAAGATAGTCCGATCCGCGTACGGTTATTACTGTCGTTTTATTTTAGGACTTCGATATAGTGATCGTATTTTTTTTTCAATTGTTAAGAGGTTGTTTTCCATAATCTGAATCTAGCCTTACTACAAACAAGCTATCGAGTAACATACACCGTCTTCAAAACAGAACGGTAAATAAAAAGAAAAAGGACATCATCACTAGGTACCATAGTACGTCAGAGATAAGTATCTTACGTAATGAAATTGTAGTAAAACCCAAAATCGATGTTTTTTTTTCAATTTTATAGGTGTAACTGGCTTAAATTTTAGATGTTTGAGACAGGTTCCTTATCTTCATTCCTTCTTTGGCTGTGTTGTTTCGTCAACTATTTGGAAATGTTTAAATTGACATTGCTTCTTCAATATCGTGTTAATTAATAAGCAACATTAACAAAATATCTGCTTTTGATGTTAGTATTACATTCTCCAAGGTCAAGATCAAGATTTCGTTTTTTTTTTATTGAACCATTTTATGTGTGCTAAAGAATGTTCTTATTACATTGTAAAGGCAAAACAAAGGCAAATTTCTAAGTATAACTGGGTACTTTTCTTAGGTGGTCGGCATTATTCTAATAACGAAATACTTCGGGGTACCAAACCATTTAAGCAAGCTTAGTAACTTATTATGATTGATAGGTAATAAATCGTCGATTGATGCATTTACCAAAAGATAGGCGGAGGTCATTTTCATAGAATTACATTGACATTTGTCCCCAGGCTAAAAGGGCCTCGTCTCCACGTGCCAAGGACTTCCCGAACCTAATTAATTGGTAATAACCAATGTTACGAGACCACTGGTCATCTTATTTCGTTCAATAGGTATTTGAACTAAGTTATATTTAGCAACCAAGCAAAACATAGAGCTTATATTAGCTCTTGGGGGAAATACTCTTACAAAGTTGTATTGCATTATTTTACAAAATGAACCTTCTTTTGTTTCTGAGTAGCCTACAGGCATGCATTCAATTTATACGTCAGGTTTAACGAACTTCTTATGTTTAGGTATAAATTAATACTTATAAGTTTCCATAACTTCATACTTTGAAGGGTCTATTGCCGGGAAATGGATTTTATAAAAAAATATAAATTAAAAAACTAGGTATTATCTTGAATTTATGATGAAATATCTAAAATTAACTATGAAGAAGTAAGGAATACTTATTCAGTAATTAAAAGCTTACAATATTCAAATGTTTAATCATTAAAAAAAACGAATGGAATTTTACTGTAACGGCTATTAAAATCAATCAAATAGGTACATACTCGTAGTTATGTAAGATAATCATTAGTATAATTTAAATTTATAGTTTGTGCTATAAATCAACCGAAAGTTTATGACTTTATCTTTATTTACCTTTAGTTAACAATTTCGCCTTGCACAGACATAGTTAAAATATAATTGAAAACTAATAAAAATTACCTGTGACAGTACCACCCTCGCTCTGCTGACGGAGGGCTTATCTTCACTTTTTTGGGCACACATTTTGAATATTTATTAAATACAAAATATCACAGAATCATGGAACTTTAATATTGTTTTAATATTCATTCAACTTTAATAGTATTTCACACTAGAGTCTTGCATTTAACTTGCATTCGTACGTAAACTCACTGCTGAAGATAGACAAATATTTGTTCAGTGTTAGTATGTTATTACAGACACAAAGTATTGTTTACTAAAAGATTATTATGATAACTGGGACATTAGCAATAGACTCAATGAGATGGTTTTAAGGTGGTAGTGTGTTTCAATTATTCAGAAACTTAATTTGCGATTAACATACCTTTGTAATAAAAAGTACCTAAATATCTGCTGTTAATTTGATCATCCTTACATAATGTAGATACGTATTTATTTTATATCCTTTCTGGTTATTACTTATTTCACTGAGTAACAGCTAAATGCAGGAACAATTATTAAATTTTTTAATTCTCTATAAAGCTAACACTGTTATCGTCAAAAATCTGATCAAGTTGACTAAATAATGTAACAATCTATTCCGCAACGGAAGTTCAAGTCGTAGGACACCTCACAAACTTATTACTAAGTACATTAGTGTTTCTACGAATCTGTAAAGGTTGTTTAACTTTTTGTTATGAGTGCCTGTAGGCGTAGCTAAGAATTGTAAGGAAATAGGATATAAGTTTTCTTGTTAAGTTAGGTTAATTGTCTGTTTCACCGTTTAGAATAGGTCCTAAAAACTTCAGTTTTGTGGTTTCCGTTCTAGATATTTGTACAATATTTAAGATTTATTCATTGAGCTACTTAAAACTAGACAAACATCTTATTCCACTGAGAATAAACATAATGCTAATGTTTGAATTGAGATAACATTTGCATTTATCAAAATAAATCCATAAAACGTAATAATGTGTTTTTATGGGTAACATAGACGGTTTGTTTATTTGCTTGTAACCTGCTTTTAGAGCTATATACTTCAAATAATTAAGTATATCTTAAGTAATAAAAATCATTTTTAGTTTATAGTTTAGGTTCAAATGTTGAATTTCGAGTATTAACGACTGTTAAGTTGTAAACAGTTGACATAAATCAGCAGTTGCAGGTTAAAGAAGTTTAAAATTAGAACTTTTTGACACAGATCATAATATGTAGATAGTTTGTACGTGGTATTACGAGTATAAACGAAAATCTAAACTCATTTTTCCAATAAGATATTGCTTCATAATAAATTTATTTTACAATTAAATTAAGATTAATTTCAATTCTCATTACATTATTTATGAAACAATTATAATTAGGTATTAATTGACCAAATTATAATATAGGTACTTATGTGAATTGTTTGTGTCATAAAAAATATTTTCTAATTGTCGAATAACGAATAGATTAATCAACCTTATAACTTTTAATTAATAGAGCACCTAGTAATGAGCCTACGTAAGTACGATTTGCAATTTTAACGTCATCGTAATTTGACACAAATTTTCATTTGCATAATAATTTTGCAATCATTTAATTCTTACTTATCGAATGGTCTGTAATTAGACGAATTTACTCGTAATTATTCGTTTTTGGGCATTGTCTTTTACAAATATAGCTTAAAATGAAAACGTCTTTTAAAAATGGCACTGCTTTTACTATGAAAGCTACACTATTTAAGTTCCAGTTTTGTTTAATTTAGATCAGACGATATACAAAAACAAAGAAATGCAAATGACGGCCCAATAATGTGGTATTGACCTCAATAAAACGAACACAAATGGGATCGTTTGAAATGATTAGTGATACCACCTTGCTACTTAAGTCACCATGGAGGTTCTTCCTTTTCCCTAAACATTTGGTGTGACATAACACTTGCAGATTTTCTTAACAGCCTCTATCGGCATAGACAGAGGAACCACGATTTTTTCATGAGGTATCTTTTGAAATATCTATTCCGTTCTTATACTCATTAAATATGTTTGAATTAACCAACAAAGTGTGTATTCGACTCTAACACCGCCAGTCAGACCAGCAAAAACAAAGACGGAAACCAATGCAAGAAGGTTGGCTACTGCCTAGAATTACACCACATAATTAGACTACAAACCTTAAATATGAGCACTACTACATATATGAAGTTATACCTATTTATCTACTTGTACTTTTGAGATGAATTACGTGCACAAGGTTATATTACTTTGGTCGATTACCAAAGTAATAAAAGAATTAAGTCATATTCTAACGTCGCAAATTTGTTTATCGCTAGCAATTACGGATAGATTTAGAGGATTTCTAACAATTCATAGGTAATAAATGTTTATGAGTGTGGATAGAATACCGCAGAATCATTAATTAGGCAGAGTTGAGACATAGGTTTAATAAAATGTACACAAAAAACTTAGTTACAAGAATAGCAATGTATACAAAAAATCTACCACAGAACTGCTTTTATGTCTGCAACAATGTCGTTTCGGGTTCTTTCGTATCTTTTCAACATATCTAGCGGCTGAGAGAGACAGACTATTTAGTTGAATTCTGAAAGCGAGCTTTTATGAATTAAACAGAAACAATTTTAAATCAACATCCATACATATATGCTTTGAATATCACTATTGATTGTTGTAGGGAGTGACGATTTCCTTCTTATATACAACATTAAATTTCGCTTATTAAAGCTTATATCTCTATATTAAATAACAAATTTATGTAATGATCCGACGGTGCTCTAGTCCGATTCACACTTGATTTGTTTATGGGTATGAAGATTCGTCTTAAACTGGTTATTTATATCGTCTCGTCAGTTTTTTTCGTTTATAACTCGAACGTTTCCACAATCTTTAAATTTTTGAGTAACCTTACCTATTTTGTGATTAATTAAAACTTTTGTGACAAAAAGATAAGGTACTTGTACCTACTGGTACCTAGGTATGTGAAAGATACCAATTAGGTAATAATAGTTTTCTGAATAAGTGAAACACAACTTTATACGGATAAACACAATTGAATTTCAAGTTAAGTACTTTGAATACACTGTTCTTCAGTTTGATGCAAGAGAGAAGCTACTTTTCAGTAAATTTCTGTTTGTTGTCCCGCGTGTTTAGGTCGCTCCGAGCTGACCGCTGAGCCAGGCCCGCGCACGTCCAATGCCCGACTGCTTCGTACTGATTTGACCACACTGCTAAGTGCTATCATAGAGCTTCCTACCATAACACAGGCCTCATCTAACACTCGTCTGTCGAGCTTAATGACCTTTAAATTCGGTCTCTTCATGAATGCTTAACGGAACGGACAGACCTATAAATCTAAATAGTCGTTTATTTTTATTAAAATAAAGTTTAATCTTAATAGTTCCCTATGAATTTGTTTCACGATTTTTTAAGGTGATAAGTCGTTATCTTATTTTTTAATTGTAAAAAAATTAATAACTTGTTAATTTAACCAAAACCACGTAATAAAAAAATGCTTACTTACCAATTTTGATAAATCGTTCGAGGAGTTTATTTGTGGTTTTTGTGTTGACAATCATGTTAACACTCGATTTTTTTAATAGGTAAACACTCGTTTAGATGTACCTACTAAAAAATCACAAGAAAACTCAACCTAAATGCAAAAATTGCGATTGCCTGAATAGACACATTCCATATACGTAGGTATACTTACATCAAGTATTTCAACAATAGCATACTTTATACAACAGCTATATATCGACATATCAACAGTAATAATATAATATACAAAAAGTGCCTATAAGATAATGTCTAGTATTTAGTAGTAACAACTATTGGCTGTTTGCTATGAACAAAATACCTATAGACATGGAAAGTCGACAATTTTAAGTCTGCATTAAAAAATATGTTATCTTTGAAAATAGTGGCATGATCTGACCGTAATCTTTATACTTAAGTATCTTAATAGGGTAGAAACATTATTTTTATTCTATTTCGCTTCGTATGTTTGTAAAAGCTTTTATACTTGGATCGTTTTTATAAAAGTACTTAGGTACGCATACTACACATTGACTCGTTTATTTTATTTAGCAAATAGTTAATTTGTTATCATATAGGATATTATCTGACATTACACAATGTAGAACTGTACGTAGAGTGTTACTAAATAATGGAGCTATTCTTTTGTTTTCCATCAGACTCTACAATTTATATGAGGAACCTGGAGCGCCATCTATGATTAACTCCAACTTATACTATAATTAATAATAACGAATGTAGCGAAAGAGAATTTATTCTTGGAATTCGAATTCTATTCATATACATGTTCATAATATTTTGATTACTCCAATAATAATAATCCTCTAGTTATTGAAGTTTAAGACTCTTTTCTTTAGTAAAATAAATCTAACATACGTACAGTAGATATGAATTTGATATGTTAGAACTATTGTTAAATAATTATTACAGGTTATACTTAAATAATGTTAGTATCTACTTATTTAAATGTATCTACTTATTAGTAGGTACTCTGTGATAAATTCCATGAAAATAGATAACACCCACATTCATTTATATTTTAAACAAGTTTCAATTCTTATGTTTAATTGGGACTAGGCATAGGTATACCCAGGTTTTTCTTTAATTTGGGAATAGTAAATACCTTGTGCAATAAAATGTATAATCCAGCTCCATCTATTTAAACGACGATACGAGCCGTATAAGTACTGCTATACGAAGATAGATGGCTCTACCATTTGTTAATACATAGTAGAGACATTTAAAAGTTTTCAGATTTTCAAATTGATAGACTTATAGCTTTCAAATTTATAATTTAGCACGGATAAGTAGTAAAAATATTTTCAGATTTTTTAAGAAATTCAAAGATAGCTAAAACATTGCGCAATGCAATTTAATTTAACAAAGAGCTCTACGTTTTGTTACCTTCAACATTCACTTTACTTGTCAACTTATATCTACTGTATTTAAAATGATATAATTCTGTTTAAATTATTACTTAACTACTTACAACACGACATTTGTTATTACAGCCAGTTATATGCTTAGGAAAATAAAAAGATGTGCGTTGTCAGATTGTCATAGACAGCTGCTTAGGACATATTTATTGCATTAGCTGTTAACCTTTAAACGTGAAAAATGTGAAACTGCGACAATTCGCTGATTTAAATGTCTAATAGTCAAACCGCGGAGACGTCTCTACCACATGAGTAAAGAAATGTTACTCGTGTGGCTCTACCTTCAGGGCGCTCACATCTTGCGGTTCTGGTTTGACGTTTGAGAATCAGGAACCGCAGGGGCCAATAGGCCCGAGGTTTTTTCACAGTTACAAACTAGGCGGTGCGTAAGCGCCCTTACAATTTCGTTCGTGTGTTAATGACTAAGGTAGATAAGGGTCAGGCGTCACGCACGATGCGTTGCCACGGCCGTATCTTATTTATAAATCCTGTATATTATGTATAGTATGTTAGTCACATGTAGTCAATACTGATGTAAATGCATTATACCTTCGCTACGTATGTTGTTGGTTAATACGGTCTTGGCAGCAAGGTCGTTCCCCTGGCTCGAGTGTAGGTAGACTCAACTGACTAACGCCAAGTACTCACATTTCTTTAAGCCTTTTTTAAATTAAAGTGCTATTTACTTAGCTTCATGAATTACAAAAATATTGTTTTGATAGACACTATGCGAAAGGATTGATTACCTACTTGACATCATTGTTATTATTATTAACAAGGAACTTGAACTATGAAACCTTGTCCATAACAGACGTAACTGAATATTCTTTGAAATGGTAATATTCACGTGCCAGTTCATAATAAATTATTCATTATAAAAAGTAGGTGATACCTATAGTAAAGGAAATTTGTATTACTTTTTTCTTTACGTTTTCATACGAAAGGCATCAAAGTATAGCTTTGGTCCGGTTTTTTATCAGACGAAAATTGCTATAGGAGTGCCATCGCCACCAGTGTGAATCTATCATACAAAATGTTCAGCTACTGAAGTTCATGGTAAAAAATTGTGAAAAATGCTCGACAAGAGAGAACAAGGCGTTACGTATATTGTCGTCTTTAGAACCAAACGATTATAAACACAAAGACCCGTATTGTTAAGTCAATTGTAAATTAAAATTAGTTTCCTGTCTTTTATAGATTTTCTGATGGCAGATCTAGTTTCCACTTTTGTTTGCTATCCTTTGTAATATTTCAAAGAATACCTATGTCATTATCTCAACTTATTTTGCATTGTACTAAACCTGTTTGCGTACATCGCTAGTATCTAATTTAGTATTTCGATGCCAGTTCCTGATAACCCGTAACGATATGAACGCAGGCATACTAAATATAGACGTACCTAACCAATACACCTACTTAAAGGAAAGAAGAAATATTTATTTTAGTGTCTAAATAATTATAAAAGAATAAGTTATTTGTAAGCTTGTTGATATGTATTTTGAAAACAATCAGTCAACTCGTAGCGAATGATAATATGTCGAAACTTTCACCTCGTAGACTCTACAAGACTCTACGGACCAAAGTATAAAAATAAACTTATAAGCTTTCCAATTAATAAAGAACATTTTTCCTTAGACGGTAAAATATTTAGGTAACATATCGGAATGTCGCATCAAGACAAGAACCTGATCATGAAACTGCTGTCGTTCTTATCAGAGCTAGTAAGCAGGTATTCATTATCTAGCGTAGTCTACCAGTATGTACACAGCGTGCGGTGCGTGCGCGCCGATCACGTGTCCGGTACACATGTTCCGAATTAGCGCGATCATAAGACACACCTACCGCCAATCCCGACCGCTTCACATTTCCACACATTCACGTTCATGTTCAGTTTCACTCGTATTCGAATGAATATCAATAACCGTAGCTATAAAAGTTAATGTCCAGCTTGTTTTGAATTTCTCTTAATCTAGTTGTTTGATGCACAAAATAATTTACAATATGCCTAACTACGCTTAGTTAAATTACATTGTACTTAATAATTCACTCATAAGTAATAGTTTCTTAAGATTTCAATAAATGGCTTGTATTTATGTAAGCTTTTTGTTAGTAGGTATACCTACTATTTTATGTCATCATATTTGTAGGTACTAAGATGCCTAAACAAGAAAAAAATATAAACAATACAGGTAATAGGTTTTTTTAATTTTTTCTGTTCTTGCTCTTGCGAAAATATAAAATAAGTTTTCAAAGTAAATTGGTGGTACAAAAAAGAGTAAACCCGCATTAATTTGGTTATTTGACGCAACACGCGAAGTATTCACGTGTTAACTTTCCGCACAAATGTAAATTCTGCGTTTGCAAACCGGAGTGAATCTTTTCATTTAAATATTTAGTGCAAATAAAAATATTTAAATTCTTGTAAAACACGCTCGAACGCAACGCAACGTGAGGTTTTTGATCCTTTATTCTGTATCATTATACTTACATCCTACATACTTAATACCTATCTACTAACTAATAACATCATCAATAGGTAATGGACTTCAAAGGTTCTATGAGTACATAATAGTATATATCAAAAAATTACAAATAACGAAGGCTCTGTTTAGTGGTTGCTAGAACGAAAAAGCTCTCTATTGTAAAAAAATTGAATACTTAATTTTGAAACAAACTTTTTTTAAGTACATGCTTTTTTGATTTACGAATAAATGGTAAATAAATGATTACTCCACGTTACTTAATCCTATTACTTACTTGAGAAAACCGTGGCAGACATTTTTTAATTGCCTTAGAAATAGACGCTACTTACTTGCCTATTTGTCATATTCGCATAAGTTAGGGCAAAAAGTGAAATGGGTACTCAATACCGACGTATCGAATTAAATATGTGGCTGGTTGTATGTACGAGTAGGTATATCCATTTTAAGCTAGATTTTGTACGACTTTTGTCGCAACGCAACAATCCTCTAGATAAATAGTCTAGTATCTATTTAATTGATTTAAACAACATCATTGTTAGAGATTTATGCGCACATATTGTAAATCTCATGTTTATAAATTTATTTATAACAGGATTCTAAGACAATCCGCCGATGCTGCCTCCGCAGCTGCAGATTATGAACGCCTTCCTCGCTTTGCGTTTTTATTTGACATGTTAATATACGTCTCATAGCCATTATTTGCACTATGATTTCAGCCAAATATGTTCAAGAGAATATGCAGGTACCTATAAAACACCAGGGGACAGACATCTAGCACGTGTTCAGACACGAATTGAGGAAATTAATCTAGTGTACGTACCCGACTACCCGTTAGTGTGCGCATACTTATCTGACTCATCTATTGATCTAGTTTTAGTAAAGAAATGCAATGAGTTATTTTAAACCGTGTTCAAATATAAAACGTAAAGGAATGTTATGAAATTCCACTTTTACTTTGCAATTTTACAAACATTACCTACAACTGGGAAAAGGAGTACACATAGCATATATGTCATACATATGCATGATGTATGTAAATAGTTTTAGGTAAATATATAAAAAAATATTAGAAAACAAGTAGGTAGGTACAAGAAGGTACTTTTTATCTTCAGCTACTCGTCCTACATCATAATATTTGTTTCTCCTTCACGTAGGTACCTATAACGTATGACGAAAATATCATTGTTGTCTCAATATACCTAATCATTCCCTCCTTAATTATTCATCCGTATGAAGGTATTTACCAACCCACATTTATGAAGTTAATAAACTGAATTCATAATTTAATATGGAGAGAAGAGGAAAACAAGGTGTTATTGTGGCAACAACGAGCAGCCTCGTGTATAAATGTAAAATCTGCAACGTGTGTCGACGTTTGCTGAATACAAATTAATATAGGTACTGTATTTCAATTGCTAAGTTCTCTTTTTCCCTGAGATTTCAGATTTCTGTACCAATACAATAGACCGGGTAACAATTTCCGCTGAATTGATTTTGGACAGGTTAGTGACTGTTCCTAAGAGTTTTATTTTTGCAGCAGACAAGCGAGTGACAAGTCGATATACGTCTTCTAAGAATCGTACAATCATGCTGTAAATCGCGACACGTATTATACACAATGGATAATATTCCACTTTGGACAGGGGTCAAGGGACATTACCTGCATGTATATTACAGAATTGCATGCTCATGACTTGCTCATTTGTTTTTAATAGATATAGGAGCACTAAAGTCTTGTATAATTTCATTCATGCTGCCCCGCTGACGTAGCCAAACAGTTCCTTCTAATCTGAGAATGTTATGGCTAGTTAGTGTAATTGTTTTGACCATTCTTAGTGGGTGAGTTGTTAAGTAACTACAGGTTATTCCGCTGTTGTTTGACCTACATTATTAAGAATCTTTAAAGAGGTGAACTCTAGATTGCGAGACAACAATCAATCAATTCTCCGACTATGTATTTAAATTAAATAGCATGAATAAACAATACAATCATATAATAAAATGTAAAAGTATGTAAATGTACTCATAAAAACGTTACATGTATAATGTACATGGTAAAATGTTGACCATTTAAAAACAAAGTTTTGGCAAGTTTTGTGTCAGCGTCATGATGATATACGAACTGTGGATGAGGTGGTTACAGTATCACATCTGGCCACGTGCTTGAATCTTCACGTGTCCGACTGCGATAATAAACATCCACATTATCATACGCAAGTTTGGTAATGTCCTTGAGAATGTATTACATAACACCATTTTTGTTAACTTGTTTGTAAAATTTGAAGTAGATACATTTTGATTTTTGACTCGCGCCTGTGTAGGTTACGTTACGTACTAATATTTAGCTAAATGACTGCCATTGTACTATACATCTAAAATAAGTTGGAGCTCTAACCAAAAAGCTAATAGGTAATTGCCTAATGAAATTCTTAAAAAGATTTTTCCTTCCACGTTTTTTTTATTTCATATATTAGCTACCAGAAGTAATAAAAACGACACATGTAGGCTACAGTATTGTTTTTTTTAACCTAAACTGATATAAAAGTAAGTTCTAAACGTGATTTCTTTATTCAAATCCTGCATGCAGCTGTAATGGGAACATTAGACATAGAGTGCGCCCGTTTAACAGTCGTTGGGGCTACCCAAGACCTCATTTTCCCCGCGAGAGGAAGAATGGGGAGAGAGTGTCAGTGAGAGCATATTCAGACGTTAGTGTTGTAAATTGTAACAAACGCTTCAGTGGCCGACGAGTGTCGCCGCCGCCAGCCGCCGCTGCTGTCCTCAATCTCCACATCGCGAGGAAGCGACGACCTCTAGTCACGTGCTCAAACGCACTTCCCCTCCGCTCATCCCCCCCCCCCTCCTGCGCTAGGGCTGCCATTGTCTTTTTACCTATTGTTTGAACGTTACCTGCCTACTCATTCGCTATTTGCATATTGTTAAATACCTAGATCATCACTGACCTGTTTTCGATGTAACTACAACTGTAATGTACATCCATTAGATATATAATTTTATTTATTCTATTGTTAATTACTATATTTATAACTTCCGCAATACAAGCAAAAAACTGTCTACATAAAATAGTATGACTCAATAAAATTTACCAGCTTGTTTATGTTTAGAGTTGGCAATTGAAAGTGGAATAATGTGTGTCGATTCAAGTTTGAATGTTTACACCATATTGAAAGCGAAGGTTTTATTTATGGATACCATTGTCTGTAGAGTCTATACGAAATTCATGTGAAGTGACAACGTTTCAGTTTTCCACTTGAACCGATACAAATAAATGTAAATCTATTAATACAGGTCGAGTCACGTGTTTCGTCTCTTTCAATTATCATTCACGCGGAGTTTCCTCTCATTCAAATTAGGTAACTGAATTAGGTACTTATTAGTATCCACAATGATCAAGTACGTACTTGATTAATTACACTTAATGGTATCTACACACCAAAGCCGCCGGCTTTTTTGAAAGCTGCCATTCGTATAACGTAAAGCCGCCGGTCTAGACCGGCGACATGCAGGCGGCTTTGGTGTGTAGATAGCATTATGTAGGTAGACCATATTTGTTCTAAGTAGGTAGCAGTCATTTCAAGAACATTTTCGGGAAGATGAGGATTAAAAAACAAAACTTGGAGAAGTAAGTATGGTTAACTGAGTTAAATTTGTATTAAAAACAAACAAAATATATCAAAAGCTAACATATCGAATTTAAAACCTAGTCAACCGCCGCTATTGCGTTGCGTAACAAGCCCGAGACCAGCCCCTTAGCCTTGTAAGCACGTAGGGACCTAATAAGTGGTTCTAGTTCGTGAATATTGTTGTTTTCACCTCGAACTACTACAACTCCTTAGACTATCGTAACAAGCGTGGAGGCGCGTCGTCGGTGCGCGGTGACCCTGTGCGTATGCACGTGCCGGCTCGCGTGTCACATTACTTGTGTGTTAAATATATTTGAATCCATTAGGCTTACTTACTCCAAGTACTTATTTGTGCCATTCATTTTAATTCTTCACAGCACAACTTTTTGTAATTTAACAAAATGGTAGAGAAAAAGTAGTAAGAGGACTCAACATGCAATTTGGATATCGGTTACCATAGCATCGACCTTATCTACTTAGATTTCGTTTACTGCGTAACAATAACACAAGCATTAAATAAATCACAATATTTCAGAGAAGTCATGTTATGAGCTTATAAATATCTTTATTTCATTATTTATGAAATAATTTGAAAACATCACGTCATTCACATGTGTGGCCACGTGTGTATGAGTATTGTGGGATGCGAACATCATACACAAACACAACAAAAAATTGTTTAAAAATTACACACACAATCTTACTGGGCACGACGTGCTTCAATAGATTTGGCGTTGCTCGCGGCTGTTGATACATTTCGCACACATTATAAGCTCTAGGTGGCTCTAGTCACATTGCATTATGGTAACGACGGAAAATTATACAATTCAAGATGAAAAATATATCAAAAAATTTCAAAAAACTGCTTACTATCATATAAACTTCAGTCTGGAAAATCATACTTTTGTTATAAACAATCTAGAAAATACATGAAAATTGGAAAAACGGAAGCTAGCTATCCAATGTTCACACTTTATTTTCTTTCTAAACTTTACTTGCATTATGTTGTCACCAAAGCTAACACACCAAAGCCGCCGGCTTTTTTGACAGCTGCCATTCGTATGACGTAAAGCCGCCAGCTTAGCCCGGCGGCATACCGGCGGCTTTGGTGTGTAGATAGCATTAAAGTTAGAAACATGGTAAATTGTTCTAGGAGCAGGTGTCATATTGGGCATAGAAATCCATAGCCCTAGTTGATTTCATCATTTGTGTGATCGACGTGTTGGCGTCGGTGTTGACGACGACACAGCATATCGATAATCGTAAACCACACCTCAATCAGTTTGCCGACCGATAGTTCTGCTCCAGATAATACCACACAACTTATTCATAGCAGCTACGTCAGACGTTGAGTTCAATGACTGAAAATATACAGATAATAAGTTCCCTGGTTTTTAAATATATAAGTTTAACAAAGAAATCAAATGACAGATCATTCACTAAATAATATTAATTAAATATATACGTACAATTTATAATAATAAAATAGGTAAATAAGTACGAAAGTAGGTACCTATATGGTTGAACTTATTGCCATACCATCGCTGGATCTATGTTTATTTACTTTTGAAACCTAGATTTAACGTGAATATTTGTGGTGCAAACATTTGTGCTGATACGTAAAGATGGAAGTCTTTGTACTTAACACTGAATAGATTTCCATAAAACTTTACTATATTGTCGCTTATCAATCAGAAAATAGCTTAGCAATCAGAAAATGTATACGTACCTATGTCTAATTTATTTTATTTCAGTTAAATGAAATATGAATATCTAGTGATAAATGTCAGACGTACGAATTTTCGGCAAAAAGTTAATCAAATATTCCTTTGCTCTTTATTAAAGCTGTAATATCCTTTAACTAGAATATGCGAAATCCAATTACATAATTCGAGCATTTCATTATAAGTTCAAACCTAGATTTTTTGCCAAAGACGCGCCAATTTTAACAGCGCCACTAACTATGCGAGGAAGTTAAAATATAATCAAGTTATATTTAGGTTTGAGGTGGTTTCAGGCAAGAACACTATTTTTGAAATGTTGAAGTCATGAAATTTACCTATTTATCTTAATAAAGAAAGTTTTCCAGACATTTAATGCTAGTTTCCGATTACACCGCTGATTCAGTTCAAAGAGAGTCTCTCAGTCACGTGTAGTGTCCAATGAGGGCCAATATCAGTCGTTTATTTAAACATAATTACCTAAATCGATCGCAGCACGTTTATAAGTGTAATGTTTCATAAATAAAATTGTTTTATCTATTGCTGCGTTATTTATAAACTTTGGCAGAACAATATATTGTTTCTGTGATTCGCACTGCTCCACAACGTTGCGATAGCTGATATCTATAAAGAAGTCTTTGTGCTTAACGTGAATTGTAATTTATAAAATACATAAGTAGCTTTATTGTTTATACCAAGCAGGACCAAAGAATAGCTAAACATGTATATATTCTTTGCACAAAACATGCCTAGAATGCTCAGCGCCTCTACAGCAATCTTTAAACCCAATCTGTATTAGCATATCTACGAAGAACTAATTCGCGCATTTTCAAAAGTCCTATTTATGTGTCCTGGTTAAATGGTCATGCTCGTAATGTGTCGTAATATGATGAGGACGATTGGTACGTGATAACGCCGACTGACATTTTTGTCAAGGCTAGATAAATACTCCGGTTGGGGTCTGACATTTTACCCGTGATAATATATAATAATAATAGCAAACTAACCGAACCATTTATTTAAATAAAAACTCGACTGCGTTTAATAAATACATTTGTTTTTATTTTCACGTACTTACCTAGTGTCACTCCCACAGTAAATATGAATCTAACGATTCCACTTAAGCTAAAATCCATCAAGCCGTTCCGGCTGTAGAGCGTGCCAAAGAATTATACGTACAAACATACATACATACATCCATACATAGTCCCGAAAAACATAACCCTCCTTCTGGCGCAGTCGGGTAAAAACATTGCAACCTCTTGTATTCCTTGCATTAGTATGTCGGTTTGTTTTTAAATTGTCAGAATTGCTTGGGATCACATCTCTGAGCATCAAATGGACAAGCCTACCCGTGCAGTTAAGTGTGGTTCAACGTGAGTTCGACCTTTTGGGATTTTAATGAATTGCCAGCTGGCTTTAGGTCTTTGTTTGGCTAGATTGATAAGTTAATGTCTATTTGCAATATGTCATGTTTGTCTGATAATAAAAGCATAAGTGAAAGTGAAAGACTTAAGTATCAAGGTTAAGTAGTTTATTTCCCAATATAGAAGGTGACTTATGATAACCTCTACTTACCTATAGTTTTACAAAAGCATTAGTTTGTTTTACGTGGATATTCTGAAATTAACTATATAAATAGTGACAACATACCTTTATCTAGATAGAAAAAGCCTAGACAAAGGAATAGCGACAGAACACGCAGCGCTTTAAAATACAAAACCGGAGAATTAATACATTGACGCACACAAATTCTCATACGTTGGCGACAGTGCACATGTACAATGCACCTTCATTGTGTTGTTTTCTTAGAAGTAGCGTGTAAAAAGGTGCAGTCGGCTTAGAATGGAAAGGCGGGAGATGTATGCGATATTGGTGTCAGGGCTTTCCTGCACGTGTTGCGCTGCACTGCGGCCACGTGCGCAGCCGCGCGCCCGATCGCGAAAAACTCCGCGCGCCGCCGCACTAACGCATTGTGCTTCACTTTTCTAATACCAAACTGATAGGTAGTTAGTTAATTGATGAAGCCAAAAGAATACGACTGCTGGAAAAAACTAGGATATTTCAAAAGTTTAATCAGTTTGAAGCCGTAGATATACTCGTAAGGTAGTTACAAAAAATAAAAGGCCATTGCATTTTTCAGTATAGGACGATTTTGTACGTCTCATTTAACTTTGCCAAACATATAAATGTAAACACTTCATCAATGCAACTCTTTATTAACAAAAGTCACCGAGACCTTTCGTACCTTTTGTTATATTGTTGTATTTTGTTTTTAATGAGCAACTTTTCATTTTGGGTGCGAAGTAGGTACCTAAGTAATTTTTTTTAAAATTCGACAGCATGAACTCAATATGTAAAAGTTGTTTGTTATCTGTGATAATTATAATTACCACACCTTAGTAAATAATTGCAACCATTCAGGCAATTTCCTGAATTTGTATCTACCATTTAGATAAGTATATAGGTAACTTGGGTAAATAAATAGGTAGAGTTCGAAATTATTATTAATATTTAACATACTTACTCAGTTGTAGATTGGTCACTGATGAGATTCAAACATGATTCAAAACAACAATGACGTAAGGTAGGTACCTATATTCAAATTTGAACGTAAGTACATTTATCTAATAAAGATGTATCATATAAGGAACTGTCCACGTCGCCGGCGCCGCCGCCGACAGCGTGTGGCGACATGTGGCTCTTGAGCATTATACACAACGTGACTTGTCTCATACGCCAAACATTTCCTCGAAAATTTAAATAAATCCCCAAGGTAGTCTCATACACTATATGTAACTTATTCTAAGTCTGAATGTGACTCTACTTGTTACCTAATCGAAATTTTCCACTACCGCACTTGTAAACCTACCTTCCAAACAATTCCTACGTTTTTATTGGCAATTTATATTACTAAAATATTGTTTTTTAGTAGGTAAATACCTAAATCTGAGAAACTTTGGAGCACCCAAGTAGGTTCAATTAAATAGTCGTGTTGATGGAAGTAGCGACTTAGGAAAATGAAAGCGGTGAAACTCTTAATACATAGTAAGATTTATATTTTTTGTTATACCTAATCAATACTATAAATATCTAAATACACATTTAAAACAACACAAAAATGTATCGAACGACGTGACAGCCTTGGGGTATCATTTTGTTTGAAGCTCTAGGTTCCATGTGTGGGTAAGCGCCACGTAGCATAATTGCGACCAACGGTAAGCGCCATGTATAAAATAAAATGAAACTTTTCTAAAAATAGAGAGACGTTCGTATTTATATTTATGTATGCTGAGAATAAATACACATTAGTTAATATCTTTTACGTTTAGTTTCAAAGCAAGGTTTACAACGAATCGTGTGACCATTTCTAACTCAATGTCAACACAGGGTCCGACAAGTGTTAAATTAAAGGTGTTAAAATGCTGTATAAATAAAGCCTTCATTATTTAAATAAACGGAGCGGAGAAACCAGTATCTCTCCTGTTCTACCCTCATACTTTCAAAGAATGTCCGTTGCCAGCTTCTATGGAGATAGGAGGATGTTCAAAATATTCAGCTTCACCTTCGCTATTTTGACCACTTACACAGCAGATTGGATATCTCCGCAATTGTCAGATAACAATTTGAAGATAACCATCTCATGTCTAAAAACGTGATTAAGCTATGGTTGCCAATTTTTTTTTACCTTTATATCTGCTCCGAAGAAACTTCGCCAATGTAGAGTCAGCGTTTTAAAATCTAGATAGTTAAACGAACTAGATAGGAAATAATCAAATACAAAAGTAGTATCTAACAATAATTTTATCTACTAATAAATAATTATAAATTGGAATTAAACTTTTATAAATACTAAAATTTTGCGTTGTGTTTTGGTGACCATAAACTTGACACCCCTAGCTTAACGAAACTATTTCACTAATTTCGCCATGTATTCGCTGCGAGTGTTTCTGTTTAAAAACCGAGTAATGTAGTCGACGTGTGAGCCTTAAAACTGTTGTTTCTTCTTCACAGAAGTATGGAGCCGCAGAGGTCAGGTAAAGCTGGTGGATATGGCATAGACAACATTGTAGGCGAACGTTCGCCTCAATCGGGGCACGTTGTCTGTGTAACGCGGAGATAAACGTGACACCCAGTAGATACGTGTGGTTGCCTGTGCGCTGAGTGTGGACGATCACAGATGACTCATCCTTTTAGTTTTAAACTGTCTCCTATTAGCTCAGCCGGATTCAGCCAATATACACAAAAGATCATCATTACTAAATTCCAGCAAATCTACAGCTGATAAGTATATTTAGGTTCATTCTTTATTAAAAGGCAGAAGAATACGGTTTGACTTTGACGGTCTTTTGGGGTTATTCTAGTAGATACAGCTTGAGTCTAGTAGATGCATGGAATGTTTGCAGCGCGAGAGGATAGCGGTATTTATTTTTACGGCAAATGCTCGTAAAAATAGTTACCTAACCTACCTACATATATTTAAGCATAAGCAGTATCTGTTCAGCTTTGTTTCAAATTGCATAATATCATAATAAAATATGTTTCAAGGGTTGTCAATTGATATTCCTGTAATACCATGTATGAAATTAAAGAAAATGCCTTTACACGTGGATAGCCACTGAACCTTCAGTAATTCCAATATCAATAGACCTGACATTCAAAATTAGGTTAGAACCCAAAGTGGCAACAATTTTAAAGCAACTAGGAAGCCCAAAAGGAGAATTACGCAAAACCACGCTTATCGTAGCGTAAACACAATGAACGTGAAGTACTTAAGGCGGTGTGTGACGGATAGGTAGACGTACGTGCACGGGTAATCCAACGTGCAACCCTGACCTACCTCAACCACGTGCGGTGCCATACAAAGTGCTATGATAACATTTGGCTTACAAATCCATGGCTATGCACTTAGCGCCATGCATTTGCCTCTGCAGAAGCTACTCCTGTACCCTTGTCCAGAAGCTGTAAATCTAAGTCCAGAAGGATAGCCACAAGCTAATCTCATTCATATAACGTTGGCATAACTTTAACTGCTTTTGCTGCCTTTCCACCAGTGATGGATATGGATGCTACCTTGCTATGGATGCGTTTGATATCTAACAATCATATTCAGAATGTGAGGGCATCCTGAATATGATTGCGAATTTAGAACGCATCCATAGCAACGTAGCTTAGCACATCTCTGGTGGAAAGGCACCCTTAAGTTCTTCACCTTCAACATTGGGGGTATTTAATATAGACCAACACAATGCCACTGACCACTGCCGATTTTTCCTCAATTTTCGAGTGAAGTTGGAAAGAAAGGTACATCATTTTCAGGTTTTATTAAACTCCATTCACAGGGAAATGAAGACTTTGGATGAATTGGTGTCAAGTTAAGAGAGACTGGCGTTTCTTTTATACAAATGTCAATAGATTAGGTGCCGAGAGCGGGCTGCCCTGGGGTGAAATACATGTTTGTAAATTAAAATAGGTACCTATAAGACCGTAAGTGTAGCCTGATTAAGAAGGAATTAAATTCTAATCAATAAGCTGAAGTTATTTTTAAAACCATCTTTCAAACCATAGCTAGGAAGAAACAGAATCCAATCTACCTTTTTAATTTTGCCAAAGTTATACGAGGGGCGTTCAATGTATTCTCGGTATAGGCATGAAAGAAAAGTCGGAAAATTACGAAAAAAATATATTTTTTAATTTAGTCCCTTAGACCCTCAATATATTGTTAGATCGAGAAATAAGGATCTCTAAAGCTATTAAAAAAAAAATCTTCCGACTTCTCCTCAGAATAGGCGCCTTTTTTCATTATCGTTGGAAAATCGCTTTTCACGAAGACTTTTCTTAAAATTTTGAAAAAGGTATCGATCACTAGGGGTCCAGTCTAGACTTTACAGAGGATGATTAATTTCTTTGAAGCAGCAGTCCAGCACAGCAGCCTTCGCCATGCGGGCCATTTGAACCGGCGCGTTGTCGTGAAGCAGCAACACACCCGCAGCGAGTTTTCCTCGCCTTTTTTCTTTAATTACTTTTTTTAAATTACTCAAAATGGATGAGTGTGATCCTCCTGTAATTTTTCCACCCTTTTTAGTGTATTTAATCAGTAAAATACTTACAGAATCCGAAAAGATCGTGGCCATTATTTTTCTGGCGGACGGGGTGACTTTGAACTTCTTCAGGGGCTGTGTACCCTTTTTGACCCACTGCATGGACTCCTGTTTACTCTCAGAACCAAGACGATGAACTCACGTCTAATCGCTAGTAAGAAACCGGTCGAAAATACTTCTCCACAACGCTCTAAAACTCCTTACAATATTCGGCTCGCACTTGTTTCTGAGATGCGGTGAGCATTCTCGGCCCCCATCTTGCACTGACCTTTGACTAATCAAGATGGTCATGAAGGATAACATGTTTGGTACCCACGGATAGGTCCGTCATCTGTGCTAACAAACTGATTATTATTTTGGTATCTTCATGTACAAGTTTCACTACTTTTTTCCAGCCAACTCGAGCGAGGGTCAACTTCAATGCTTTCTATACTTCTTTTAAATTGACTTGACCACTTTTAAATAATGGATAACGATGCGGCAGAATCTTAGTAAACAGCAACCATTTGTTCGAGAATTGGTTTTTGACTTTTTCCCTGCTTAGCGATGAACTTTATAATAGCGTTTTGCGCCATTTTCTTAATCATTGTGGCGTCCGTCTTTCTGGTCATCTTTGACTGAAGCTAACTAGTAAATGAATGATCGTAAATGAGTGAAATTTTATATTTACACTCTAAGATAGTGTTGTTAGAAAATGGCATAATTAGATTACCAATATTATTTGCGAATCACCTCGATACCGAGAATACTTTGAACGCCCCTCGTACTAGAGCATAAACAATCTTCTCTAACACCACATACTCGTAATTGCATGTAATACATGTCCAAAGTAAATTGAAATATACCTACTTATTTTCGTTTTGGTTTTAGCACGTTATGTTGAAAATAAGTCATGATAAAATAATAACTAAATGGTTCCCCACGATATAGGCGCTGCCTAGTTCTTCTTGGTTCTTCTTAGGTTGATAAGCCTTAAAAGATAAATATATATTAAAAGTACTCATAATATTTCTCATTTTCATTGTTTTTGCACGAAGTTTTCCATAATTTTCCTACTGAGGAAGGCCTAAACGCAGTACTTAGAAGGTAACCTTCTAAAATCTAAACGCAATTCTAATAGCAATCATTAGTGCATATTAACATGCACTTATTTATCTTTTAAAACTGTTAAAACAGTTTAAAACAGTTTGCAATAAGTAGGATAACCATTGGTTTCATGAAAAATATACGTATACCTAAGCCTTATATTCTTGTTTGTGTCTGTACCTTATATCTTTTGTGAATTAAAGAATATTTGTATTGCATTGTAAGGCAGCTAGGCAAATATCATAGGACTTCAGCAAACAAATAGGTAGACCATCCGGGAAACTGGGAAATTTTTACTCTGTAACAATTTACTTACAAAAATCATAATTTTTCAGGCTTAATTTAATAGATAGGAAGTGTCTAGTGAAAGTTAATGTAAACCTGTAAATAATAGGATATGAACTTAATATTTTAAGGTGCCTATAGATTTAGTTTGAAAAGAAAATTCTAACTCAGAAAAAGGCCTACCAAACCTTTTGTTTTTAAACGACTTCAAAAAAAAGGAGGAGTTTCTCAATTCGACCGTTTTTTTTTTTTTATGTATGTCTACGCAAAACTTCGTCGTTTATGAACCGATTTTGATGATTCTTTTTTTGTTGGAAAGGGGGTATCCCGAGGGTGGTCCCATGGTAAGGAAACTAGGATCTGATGATGGAATCCTGGAGAAATCGAGGGAAACTCTCGAAAAAAATTGAATTTTCGACTAGTCTTTTTCTTCACATAACTTCGTCGTCCATGAACCGATTTTGATGATTCTTTTTTTGTTAGAAAGGGGGTATCCCAAGGGTGGTCCCATGGTAAGGAAACCAGGACCTGATGGTGGAAACCTGGAGATATCGAGGGAAACACTCAAAAAAATTGCATCGCGACTAGTGTGTTTCTAAATATTATGCAATAATAAGAATTTTGAAGCCCTAATGTTTAATGAGGGTCTGACGTTGACCTGATGATGGAGCGAAAATGCAGTCGACGGAACTCGACAACGGTTTACAGCAAGTACTTTGTGTTTGGGCTTGATTAACTTATATTATTGAGACCTTTCATCTAAATGGGGTGTGACTGTTATTAGGGGTCTGATAATGAAAATAAAGGACAGTCAAGGGAAATTAAAAAATGTGAAATAAAAAAATTTTGGCAAAAAAGAAACAACTTCAAAACGGAAACAAAAAAGTATGTAATAAATTAACTTGTACAGCAAATTTCGAGTTTTATAAGTGATTAAAAGTAACATTTATAAACAAATACATAATTATGTCTTTAAAATTTTTGAAGACGGTGCCACCTGTTTCCTTGAGATGTGAAAAAGATTGATTATAAGTACCTATATTACCTATATCTAGTTATTGTTTTACTTGGCACCGTCTTCAAAAATTTTAAAGGCATAGTTATGTATTTGTTTATGTTACTTTTAATCACTTATAAAACTCGAAATTTGCTGTACAAGTTAATTTATTTCATACTTTTTAGTTTCCGTTTTGAAGTTGTTTCTTTTTTGCCAAAATTTTTTTATAGTTTACGGAAAGTTGGTGCTGTAGGTAATATTATTTTATTTAGGGAATGTAATACGTAGGATGTTATCTGGATGGTGTCAGACGGCGGCGGCGGCGGTGCCGGCGGCGGCGTGTGGTGACGCGGGGAGTGCGGCACGCGCTCTGCTGGCTGGCTGCTCTACAAACTACACCTAACTCTCGGAGACTCCGCCAACTATTCGACGCTACGCCTCCGCAGTCGACGCTCGCGCCTGCCGTCGCAAGACTTATCGCACCTCTTTTTTACTGCCAGTGTTAAAAGTGAATAATACGAGTGTTACCAAAATGTGCGAGAGAAGGACGAGACAAATTAAAAAGGGTACGTATTTATTATTAAATCCCATCTGTTTGTTGATACCGGTTACTGACCTGCGGTCTTCGATATGAAAATATTTCGCTGCAATGTAAATACGCATGCTACTTATAAGTTTTTAATCCCGCAGTAAGGCCTCATCCAGGGCGCGTTGAGTGTTGCGTCTCATGAAAATATTAGAGAGAGTTGTTAATTATGACTGAATCAAAGACTTTTTAACTTATCCATAAGTATGTTGGATGTAAACGCGCTACGCCAACGCCTAGCGTCTCCCTGAACGAGGCCTTACTTTCGGAGCTTGCTAAGTTTTGTTTGTGCGAATTCAATATAAAATAGGTACCTCTTAGTATGTTTGTTGTGTAAACTTATTGCTCTGTCTTATCAACTATAGAAATGCGTCAGTTTAAGTTATTTATAAGTATGTAAAAGTAACTAATTGCTTGGCACCTACTAACTAAAATAACTTCATTCTATTTAAATGCGTTTGGTGTTATCTTTTGTTGAAATCATAAATTCGTGTAAACATGTGAAACCTACTTAAATGATACCTGAGTAATGTACCGATAATTTGTAAATTAAATCATGTTTTCACAATTCCAATTTAAATTGTGTCCGAACTCCTTTATGGGGGGGGGGTCTGTTTTAAGTACCAATTTTGATTATCTTCATTCAGAATTATCAAATTGCTTCGGCTATTAATATTACAGACAGAAGTACCTACTTACGACAAAAGAAAAAAAAATAGGTGGGTACTTACTTATGTATAGAGAGTTGACCTAAATAAGCGTGAAGGTAGGTAGCTAGGTGAATTGGGTTTTGACACAAGCA
This sequence comes from Anarsia innoxiella, assembly GCA_947563765.1. Taxonomy (NCBI): domain Eukaryota; kingdom Metazoa; phylum Arthropoda; class Insecta; order Lepidoptera; family Gelechiidae; genus Anarsia; species Anarsia innoxiella. The sequence continues at coordinate 13,106,242 of OX387390.1, forward strand.
CGACACAGAGGTTAACTACATTCTTTAATTTTAAAAATTGTATGCTATTGGTACTTAAATATAAAATAAAATATAAATAAAGATACTAGGTATTTGTGTAGTACCTAAAATCCTGAATAATTGCCTAACCAATTTATTAATGTATTACTCAGGAAGAATGTAGGAATTAATTGCGAAAGATTTTTTTAAACTGGGTCTTTAGTTTTGGAGCCTTTACAAAACAAAAAATATACCTATCTACCTCTTATATAGTGTACCTAGGTACCTAGATGTAGAAAACACCTTGCCTGAAAACTAACAAACGTTTTGCATATAGCTAAATGAGGAAACCATTTTGCAAATTATGAAGTTGTTTATCGTAGCTTGCAGTAGTGGTGAAAGTTTATTGACCCGTCAGTGTTGGACGCGCCATCTCATCGCCTCATTGTGGTCGCAACCAAACCGTTACTCCGCTCGATTTGCAACTAACAGAGGTCAACACTACTGCACACTCATTTTAACATTCCCCTCTCATTTGATCCTATTAATTCAGGGTTTATCAATATCTCTGAGATGTTATTGGTTAATTAAAACAAAGCTTGTGTCGAATTCTCTCTACAATCATAGGTAGGTACGTCTGATTTTAAACTCACAGTAGCTAACATAGTCTCCAATAATAGAACTATTAGAACAATGAAAGTCAATAAATAATAAAACGTTCTATAAATATACTTGTTTTTATTTTTTTATTAATATCTTCAAAGAGTCAACCAACACTGATATTGATAACGTACTATCAAAAGTAAACAAGTTTTCAATAAAACAAAATAAGAAAGAAAAAATATTAAATTATTGACTGAATTCATTAACGTTTGATCATTATAAACCCTTACTAACTTATGAAAAAAAATCTTTTGAAAACCTGACAATTAATGTTCACTATTTATTTGCTTTAAAGCTATTCTGTGTTGATTTTGAAGGAATATGAATTAAATTCGTATCCAACCTATACGGTACAAACCTGTAAGAAATGCTATGCGCATAAGGTATACCCGTATTCTATTATTACAAGGTTTTAAATGGAATTATATAAGTACAGAGTATGTTATAGTACCTTTAACTAAAAAAAGTAACAAACAACTTCAGCTTAGAGAAGATACCTTGCCCCGTTAATTTGTTAAGTAAATAAATAAAATATACAAACATTATTTATTACCTATCAGCTGGTCAAGTGTGGAAACCTATATTTTTTTTGTTTATTTTGACAATTATGACTTCAGTAAAATATTATTTTTTGTTTATTCAGTAATTATACCCTGATCTGTGATTTACACCTTGGTCATCTTATCTGACAACATGGCAACATGCTTTAAGCGCGATGGACGTATAGAGACGAGCTACAAGTAGATGTTACGTACTAACGCACTAGGTACGACACGAGTATCATATACCTACTAGACGTGTTAGAAGCATTCTTTATTCACGACGATTTTTAGAATCACTTTAACACAAATAAACACGTGGCCGATAAGTCGATAACTAACAGGCTCGCTGCTTATCTAGCCATTCTGTGCGAAGTTACCGGTATCGGCCGTGATGCTCAACGTGACCTATTTTTTTAATGTGCAGAACAGAGCCCAACTGTTATAGATATTATCAACGCGAATTTAGCAACAGTTTTAACAATGACTGACTTATTTAAGTGCAAAATAATTACTTACACGAGTAACTTACTTTAGGTAATAAGAATTTACATATAATTAAAGCGTACTTACTTATTTATTATAAGTTAACATTGACCGTGTGTCGGATTGAGATTTTTATTGGGGATCTAAAGTTGTAAACATTTTTTTAAGGTTCTGTCTTTGTGTCCATGTACGTCCGGATCGACCTATGTACGTCCGGTAAAAATCGGTCCCGCCTTTAGAACTTTAAGAAAGTACTTTAAAATTACAATGAATTAGGTATATTAGTAAATATTAAAATTAGCGGGTCTGATTTTATAAAATGTACGAATATATAAAACATTCGTGTAGGTAATCATGGTGTAACCTAAAAGAAAACTTGTCGAATAAGAGATTTTTAATTTTTCAGGAACACACCTGACTCGTTTGAGGGAGACGAGGCGCCTACAACGAATGCAGCGCGTCATGTCCCCGCCGCCGCCCATCGCGGAGGAGCCGGTGGCGCCCTGCCCGCCCGCCCCAGTCGACAACAACGCCCAGTGTCGCCTTATCCTGGAACTGGCGCTCAAAACCATCGGCCTCATGCAGAAAAACAGTATGATTCAACAAAAGATTATTGACTTACAAAAGGAAACGTCAGAGTACTTTGCGTCTGTAATGAGCAACCCTGCGAACAAACAGAGGTACTTGGAGCACATCCGGCTGCACGGTCAGCCGTGCCAAGCGCAGGCGCACCACCTGCCTACCGACACACACGTCACGAACATTACTTCCAAGTAAATTGACTCTGAATAACTAAATTAAGTAAATCTAAAAAATAAGTTAGATCTTATGTCTTAATTAATCAAATCTAGGTACTACTTACCTAAAACAACGGGCCTTTAAACGAAATGAAGATTTTTCAATTAATTCATTTTTTTTTATAAAATAGGTAATTCTGCACATGCATAATTTGTGGTTAAAGTACGTAAACTTTATAATATTCTGCCTAGCTTTGTCGATTACGTTGAAGCGCGGGAGCGGTCACAAAATATCAAACATATGACGTTATACCAATGTGTTCACGTCTAAATGCACGTGCAGTCAACCACATTGCCGCGCCCGTGCCCGCGCGTTCCTACGTGGACGGGCACTTATATGAAATAATGACTTTATAAAAGTATTAGCTAGTAACTGCTTTCCTAACAATCAAAATGAAAGATCTTTATTTTATTACTGGAGTGGAAAATTATACTAATATAAAATATGTATAGCTTAGCTTGCCTGTCTTGGCAATGGAACCAGCTGAAATCTGAAAAAAATATATACTTACGTCTCATAAAATATTTACAGAAAGATCGTCATAGAAGTAGTGGTTTGTTTTCTTGTTGTATATCGGTACAATACACTATACTGTCATTAATTTGGCTTTTCAGTACCTATTTATTACTTATAGTAGTTAATAGCACTTTGCTCTGGCTACGGAAGTTACGTCATTACGTCTCTCCTTTTTAAACCAAAGACTGTCGTTCATCATTTGTTTGCTTCTCTCGATTAGAAATGACTGATTAGGTAGAATTTTCCTCAAACATCACATCATTTTGTTTTCAAATTTATTTATAATCAATTTTTCTGAAGGTTTAATTTAAAATTTTAAATATTTGCTTCTGCTTTATAGTTTGCTTCTAATATAGATAGTACTTTAAGAGCGGGCGTACACGGACAGCTTCAAACTGCGACCGCGCGATGAATTTATAGACATTCAGCGAGTGAATGTCTATAAATTCATTCGCGCTGTACATACACACGAATGTTCCAGCAGTCAGGACCGCTTCAAGCCATTTACTGCATTAGCGGTCGCGAGGCATACACCGACTGCTCCAACTGTGAGCGTCGCTCAGCCGTCAACTGCTCAAGCAGTCCTTGTATGACCGCCCTTCCTATTGGTAGTTATTATGTATTTCATTAAAATATGCGTTATTTATTATTATGCAACCGTTTTATTGGAAACAATGTACAATGTACATACATGTACTTTTCAATTTGTGAATTCTTCATAATATTCATAACTCTAACAAGATTTATATAACCATAATGTTTTCATTTAAGCAGGTATTCCTATATACCTACTTATGTGTCCTACTTGTGTCAAATGTAACTGGTGATTTTTACACGTGAAGTAGTTAACTAAAATGAATAAATAATACGTTGTGTGTAATATTCCACGGGATATTTTCATATTCTGCTAGTAGGTAGATATAAGTTTACATTTTAATGAAAGTAGCTGACGAGACGGCTAGATGTAAATATCCCTGGGTCAGTCTGGTTGAGGTATATTTACATTTAATCATAATCATCAAGCGCAGATCTACCATCACTGTGTTCATTAAGCTTATTAAGTATGTAGTTCAGAATCGGCCCAGTGCGAGTCTGACTCGCACGCGAAGGGTTTCGCACTATTTAAGACTCTTTATTAATAAATCCTGTGAATATTTCAAGCAGCCGCAATTTATACCTACTGTGTAAAAATGCAAAAATTATAACTTTGTTGAATGGGGGCCATATTAAGGCTGTTTTTTTTAGTGCGTATTTATTTGAAATCCGTATGAAAGTTTGTACCTATGTTAAATTTTTCAACTGTCTACTTTTCACAGGACCGTGAGTGGTCTCCTAGTAGTGGTGTCTGTAGGTATCTATCTACACAGACACCTTTTTTAGATACAAAATCTTTAAGAAAAAATTTTAAAGAAGTAAATTTTTACGAAAAATAGGCTGCATTTTGATTTATATGAAAACTTCTTTAATTTATAATGTGTAACTTTTCATAATATTTTAATTTTACTTATAAAGTATAAGTCTCTATCGACAAAAGAAGTTACTTATTTAATTGAATTAAGTATAATATTTTTAATACTTATGATAATCTTTGTCTGTTATAATTATAAAATTTCTATTATTAGATATCTTAAGTATTAAAAAATATCCATAATTAATTAATTAGGTAACTAATATACTACATAATTAGGTAAAAGTAACGTATTACCCACCTAATTATGTAGTAGGTAGTTAATTATATACCTATCCGATTTTTATTTGATTTATTTTACTTAATTAACAACTGATTGTTTGTTGATGTAATTAAGCACTTTTTAAATATACTAGTCTTTCATGAGAAAAAAGCTTTGTTTACTTTTTTGATTCCCTATTGTTTAAGCAAGGTAGGTACTTTTAATCACTTATTATTTACAAAACATCGTGCAAATCACGCCGTACACACTTTATTATTGTTCAGTTCATGATAAATTTATTGCTTTTCAATACATATCTATATTTTTATGCTTTAAAAGCCTTACGCACATCATATACCTACCTAAGTACCTTTTTTTTTTTTTTTTTGTTAGCCAATAAGATCCCACTGCTGGGCAAAGGCCTCCCCCGCGACTTTCCATTTAACACGGTCTCCGGTAGTGACCCGCCATTCGCGTAAGTACCTACCTATCTAAAAATTAATTTCTGTTTTAAAAGCACATAAGTAAAGCAGGATTAAGGCAGGCAGGCAATGAGGTTTAAACATAACTAGGTACCTTCATTATGAATCTTATCTTATAGGCCTATGATCTCAGAAATAATTTTTGTTGAGTTCCCATAAAAAGAAGAACGGATCTATACTGTTGCCTCCTAAGTAGTCCTAAGTCTTGTTTTTATCTTTGTGCATAGTCATGTTTTGAGTCAAGTCAACTTAGGCATAACTTTTAATAAAAGTCAGCTGCAACTTTTGATGGAACAGATTTCTTTACTTGAACACAAATCATTGTTGAACACACTTTCTTCTTTCTGACCAAAAAAAGCATGACTTTAAAGTGGCAGAACAGAATCAAACCACGGCAAAACTAGAACAGAAAGTTTTTGAACGAAAATGTCAAAAAACTGTCAATGTCAAATGTGACAGTCACAATCACAATGGCTTTTACGGTGTGTTGTTCTTTGTTGGAAGTTGGAATTCAAGATTTTCAATGAAATCTTTATTTATTAATTTGTATTAATACTCTAGTAGTTATATAACGTATAAAAGAATAACAAAACCGCTTATTTATTCACCATGAAGGCATTAATACAACGAGTTATGAATGCCAAAGTTACAGGTTAGTTGATTCACATTTTAGTTATTTATTTTTACTTTATTGCCATTTTTACAATGAAAATAATAATGTAAATGTGGTTAAATAGTGCATATACTTACCTACATCTTCTATTGTTTAGTAATAAGTATCTAAATGTTTGTATTTTACAGTAAATGGGGAACTAATAAGCAGTATCGAACAAGGTTTATGTGTCTTTATCGGTATTTCTAATAACGACAATGTGAAAGACATGGAATACATGTAAGTATTTATTGTCTACTGATGTATAAATGGCAAAGCATGAGATAATACAGGCTATAAGGTAACCTTTTATTAAAATTATAAAAGTTTGTATGGGTACATGTTTGTTATTCTTTTACTGAAAAACTAGAAGAGACTTTAACTAAACTTTCCAAAATTGTGGCATTGTGCTTGTTCTTCAAGAAATTACTATTACTATGAAGGGAGTAAAATTGCTGTAAAAATTAATAAAACTGATTAAACTTACAGAGCACGTAAAATTCTTAGTATAAAACTGTTTGATGATGAAAACAACCGCAGGTGGAAGAAAAGTGTTGTTGAGAAGCAATTAGAGATTTTGTGCGTCAGTCAGTTCACACTATACAACACATGGAAGGTATTATATTCAAAATAACCGTAATTCCGTATCTATTAACCACCCTAATTTAATGTTATAAATGTCAATGTGTATGCCCAAGAGATACTGTTCCTTAGGACAACCCCACAGAAATGCAAATGTAAGAATAATATAAAATGTATGATTCTTTGACTTTTGACTAAGGTTGCTATTGCGTTGTAATATTTGTGTTACTTGAACAATAGGTAATCATTTAACATTGCAAATGACCTATTTTAGAATTTAATTTTAGATTCTAATAAAAAAGTGCATACAAAAAGTTGTACTGGCGAAGCTGTTTGATATACATAATCAACTGAATGCTTTTGTGAAATATGCAATATACCCCTACCTACAAGTTCTTAAAAGTATATATTCTACTTAAATGTAAATTTTTAGGCCGATGGATGTTTGTTGCTCCTTCATGCAAAAACTACTGAACAGATTTTAATGAAACTTGGCAATATTGTAGCCTACATATCAGAATAACACCTATGTTATTTTACGATAACATGATTTTTTTCCAAGATATGACAATAAATGCGTACGAAGTCGCGGGCAGCCTCTAGTGTGTAAATAAAGTAAAATGTGATCATTGCAATTGCGAATGTAATACTTGCAAAAGCTTATTGAATTTGGTTGTAATATTTTTTTGTGAGCTAAGGTGCATTTGGTTCTTTGTATTTGTCTGTAACTAAGGTTTACCTTGCCTATACACACAGATACTGATACTAAAAGACCCACTTCTGGACAATGATATCCCTTCTTGATTACTTATTTGTATAGTTCTTTCATTCATTGTATTTAAGAGTCCGACTCTTGTGGAAAACCCCCCATTTAGGCCTATCCTCTGCCAGTGCTTTGACTTCTTTTTATAATTAAGGAACAGTAAAGTGAAAGTTACAATGTTTCAGGGCAACAAACCTGACTTCCACAATACAATGCCTGGAGAGAAATCTAAGGAATTTTACGAAAACTTCTTACAGTGTTTAAGAACTCAGTATTCTGCTGATAGAATCAAAGGTATGGTAAAGAAAACTTGTATTTTCCATAGTCGTCAGTGTGGTGGAACGTTCCGTTCAATATGCTCGCAATGTGTTTCAAGTCACTTAAGACACCATCAGCTGAATTTAACGTGGTGCTTCCTAACACGACCACGGTGCATTTTCTAATTTTCTTTGCAGTACAAATTCGTAAAAAAATATGTACCTACTTAATTGTACTATAAATTCATAATTTGTACCCTTGTAGTTTTGGCGTTATAACACGGAGCCCGTGGTCGTGGTTACATTTACCTCAGCCGAGGAACGTTTCGCAGGTGTGTCGCGACTCTAAGATGAATTATATTATTTACTTCTTTAACACAGTTAAGATTTTAATTAAATACTTATATTATAATAAAATTGAAGGTAAAATCAGCATAAATAATTGATAATCCCTGAAAACTATACTTTTGTTGAAAGATAGTCAAAGCTTTGCATACAAGAAGACTAAAACATAAATGGTATTTAATTTGCAGATGGTCAATTTGGCGCGTACATGCAAGTGTCGATACAAAACGACGGCCCCGTCACATTCGAGATAGAATCTCCGGCTTCCTGCAAGGACACGAAAACTCGGAATAGAGGCGATCTAACTAGTCAAAACGATATCCAGGATAAGAAACCAGATGTGGTTGTAGAGGCCTAAGTATAAGTTAACAATTTTAAAGTGTTTTAACAAAGTATGTAATGCGCATTGATTTTAAGCAAGTGGAATCCCAGTTATCGGATAAGAGTGTGGTCTGTGGGTTAGACATTTTACTTTATTTATTGACAGATTACTATATTTCATGGTTTCTATATTTTATATTTCATGGCATCACAAAATAAATGCTTCATACCTGCAAGCTGTATTATCACAATTTATGCATTGCAAATTTAATACAGAATGTCTTTACGTGTAATGAATATATTTGCGAAAGTGGAAAGGGTTAAAACGTAATTTAAAAAAAAAATATTATTAAAAAAACTTTATTTGAAATTATGTTATTATCTATTAACAATCGTTAAAGTTAGGACAGTGATTATGTTTTTCTTGTTAGAGAAATAAAGAGTTTTTACTGTTGATATGCTACAACTACACTACACAACTGACACTAGTTACGTATCGACAGACACATACCAATTCGTCACTAACATTCAATCATGGTCCAATACTTACATTCTTAGTTTTGTTAACAGATAATCTACCACAATTCAAAGAGCCCAGTAACACTAAACGAGTCATTAACAAACTAATTTCAGTTAGTTCATGACCCCTTCAGCACTAATTGACACGAGTAATTTACATTACATGTATAAGAAGATAAAATTAATGCATTCTATAAAACTTTTATTAAATAAATGTAATAAAAAACAAATGAATAAAAAGGCTTCTGAACGTGTCCAATAATATTAAAGTTAGGTCAAGTTAACGTATCATTAGACCGAGTGCCATATGATTACTATGTCTATACTGTGAAATATAGATATATAATCATTCTCCGAACAACGCTAAGTATTTGTAATTCAACTCTTACAGATAGGGTCCATCTCATCATCACCGATCAAGGCACTATCGTTTTAGTATGTTGCTGATACATATCCTCACTCCTAATTACATTTTAATTCAATGCGTTATTTAGCTAATATTAGTTTCAAAAGTAGATTTTACAGACCTTACATTAGTATGAAAGTAGAATGTTGTCGGCTTTGAGTAAACTAACGGCTCGATTACCACGATTATGATATAAATTAACTACAATATAGATTTATGCCTTTACAATATTCATTCGAATCATTACTCTTACAAAAATATCTATTAATATAGGTATGCTAAATTATTCGAACCAAAACATTACTGGGTCAGGCTAGGGATTTAAATATCAACATAAGATACCTCTTGAAATTTTAGTGAACTTTGAATTAAGTGGGTGCAAAGGTTACAATAATAATTTACGGACGCGTTAAATTTAGTCAATTACTTTCCGGGGAAATAAATGCACGTTGCACATCGGTAGTACTTTAGGGCGGAATAAATAGAATCTTGTTTGTCCTGAAGTACTAGCGACGTGCCGGAGTTAAGATGTGCGGCGAGGCGGCACGGGCGACTAGCGGCGCCTACCAGAGCCCCGACGAGTACCCGCCCGGCGGCACGCGGCCGTGGCTCAAGTAGCTGCTGCCGTTCACTGATGTCACTGTGTTGATCTGCCCGTTCATTGATTTGTAGCCGTCGCCGGTGATTGGGTTACCTTCTGAAAAACCATTCACAAACCGGTTAATACAAATTCGCTTACAAATACTTTTCTACGACTTTAGAAAGTGAACAAAGTCTACTCTAATTATAATACTAAGAAAGGGGCTCCTTGGAACTAACTAATTTACTTGATGCCCTAATTCAAAAAAATCTAAATTATTGGCATGCAGAAAATTTGCCTACTCTATTATGGTATCTTTGGCATGAATTATAAGATGATAGTATTGGACGCCTAAGTACTTGCCATTATTTTAATGATATTCTAAGAAGTATTGTAAATAAATAATATTAAAATGATACAAATTACTTTTAAAAAATTTTGAAATGACAATACTGCCTACTTAATTAAAACTTCAAAATAGATTACAGTAGAGGGTACAAAACAACACGAAAATACAAAAGTAAGTAGTTAATTTAATTGCAAGTGATTTGTGTTTAAAGCTGATAGGAAGCAATGATGCCTTCCGGCTAGTAATCCTGAATGATAAGATGATTAGATGTAAATAAGTAGTTCATTGTGCAAAATAATAAAAAATGTGTGCATAACATGTAATACAGATACATAGGTTCCTAATTTTGATTACGAATGAAATATGATACAACAGTACTGGCCTTTAAACCTACGAAAGGACACCATCAACAAGCAGAAAGTATAAGTATCTATTTAAATTCAAACAGATTTAACTATTTCAAGTCAATGTCGCAACAATTACGAGTTACCATACAGTAGATAATAAACAACTAATGTCGGATTGCCTCAAATTTACTAATAAGCAAATTAAAATTGTATGAGTGCTTAATTTAAAGACTTGAAGGAATCGTCTCGCGGTCCTTTGAAACATACCTAAAATATATTTACACATACCAAAATAACACAATCCTACAAGCTTGCATGTTCTGTCAGATAGAGTTTTACACTTGCATGGTTCATGTGACTCGTGGTGCAGTAGCATTCCTTCAGTCTAAATTAAACACCCACCCATGTCACGGCGGCGGACATAATCTACATAGTACGTCTTAGGGTTGAAGTCCTCCTCATGCCGATTGAGACTAAACAAGTACCCCGGGACGTGCTTGGAAAATATGGGAGGGAAGCCGGCCAGCGTGTGCGGGCCACGCGCCACGGGCGTCGGCAGCAGCGACACGTCGGGGATGGGGCCGTCGCGCTCGTACCTGAATAATGTGGGCGGGGGGTTCGTGTTCGCTATAAGGTACGGGTCGATCGGCCCATCCAGAGAAGGCACTGGATTATACTTATAGTCTGGAGTCGGTCTTTCTCCAAGCTTGGAGGTCAAACCGACGAAGGCGTACGGCGGCAAGGGGTGAGATGGAATCTTGTGCTCTTTAGGCTCCAAATAGTGCTGAGCCGGGAAAGGAGACCAGTGCCTGTCGAGAACTAACTGGGGCGACAGAGAATCTGGGTCAATTATAGGATGCTCTTTTTCGGGATCGTCGGTTTTCAGACCGAGAAGAGTGTAGGGGGTGTGTTTAACGTTTAATGACGGTTTAGTGGTGGACTGTACGTAGTAGTCAGCGGGTTTTGGGGGCCAGTCCCGGGTAAAGTAACGGTGGGTGGGCTGAGGGGACAGGTCGGCGGGTTGGGCACCTCGCAGGTTGGCTGCCGGGTGGCGGCGGCGCTGCGGCGGCAACATCACTCCGTCGCCGGTCACGGGGTTCCTCTTCGGCGGTACGTATGATGCTGACCATCCACAGAATAAACGGTTTTCATTGGTCCTACTATATCTTACTACGTATGCCAGAATCAAAGTCTCAATTTATTTTAAAAAATATATAAAATGATCAAAAGTATCAAACGGGCAAAAGTATTGAAACTTTGACCCTGCTGCCCTATTAGGTAAACAAGAAAATTTCGCTATTTTAGGTTTATACGTTTCACGAAAATTAATACTAAAATTTCATAGTAGTTTTCTTTCGTTGAAGTAAGTGAAATGTATTGTAGTAGGTAACTGAAAATGTTGATTTGTAGATATTATTCTTGCTTAATGTAGTACCTACATAATGCACTGTGTATTAAACATGCTGCATTCAAGCAAAGCATAGCTTAGATTAGTTCGCACAATCTCAAGTACCTATACATAATATTTCAAATAGGTAGGTACTACATCTCAATTCTCACTCAAAACATATGATTCTTTAAGGATATGGTATTCCAGTATAGTTATTTTACGTGTCTTAAACCTAGGTAAGTAGTTAACTTTGGAGAATGAACGTAGACACACATAGAAAACTGTTACTTATATTGTTAATGTTTGACAAGTGAAAGAGGGTATCGGAGCGTAAACAAGTAAGCATAGTAATCCTCGTAGCGTGCCCGAGTGCCAAATAATGTGGAGAGAATCACGCGAGCGCGGGACCGCCGCCGCCGCAGGCAGAGCTCTTTGCAGAAACAACTGAGTTCTGTTTGCAGTGACGCCGGTCGCTCGAATGTGGAATGGTCTCTTTATGATTTGACTAATAACCGTGCCGAGGAGATATTCGATCGGTTGTCGAAGCTCCGTGCTCGGGGATTAAAAAAATATTTCTTTATAAAAAGACAAGCATTCCAAATCCGATTAGTTCCGTCGCAGGCGATCCGCTCCCTTCACATAGCGTTGCTAGCCGTGCGGACTTCGTGCCTACATAGGAAACGACTCACAGTGTTCAGCGAGGTCCGTCTCACCTCGGCTGGGTGTCGACACGGCGCTCCCGTTGTGGATCGACTTGGACGGCGACTGAGATGGGCTAAAGCCGTTCGTGTGCGAGTCTCCGAACTGGATGTGGCTTCGGATGTTGTCGGTCACCATTGGAGCCACTGGCGACGACGACATCTGAAAATTCGTTTGATTCAGATTAATTTAAGCTATTTGAAGTAGAATCACTTACAACATTATTTTGCAATGTATCATACATAAGCTATAGGTATAATATGAAAGTATGTTTAGCACCTGTGAACGCACCTGGCCAAAGAGCCTGGAGTGAGTGTCACGGGGGCGCGTGGGAGTGTCGCGCAGCACGCGGGGGCGGGCGGCTCCGTTCTTCACGGGGCTGCTCTCCGTCGTGTCTCCGTTGAAGATTTCGCCAATGCAGCTTTTAGGAGCATTGGGCACCCTGGAAAATAAAAAGTAAACATGTTCACCTATGTAAAAATACAAATACTTATACATAACCGTTTATTTTATACAAACATATTTCTATCTCTGATACCTACTCGCTGTAAAAGACAAACAATCCAATGAAAACATAAAAAGGCATTATAAAAAGGCAAAGAAATGATTCGAAGATGAATTTCAAGAACAACTTAGTCATACCTTCGACCCTACCCTTTTATTTATTTACCAACTACTTACCTGCTGAGGATAATAAGACACACACCTTTTACATCGTACCATGCTAAAAAACCATCAAATTAAAAAACCAATCTTTTAGTAGCCAGCCGTTATCAAAATCGAATAGTGCAGACATTAAACATGAATGTTTTGGCTAGACACGATATTTGAGTCGCCCCTGGAGTGGACACGCATGGACATCATTACCTGTGCACGGGAGGGGCCCATTTCCGTAGGGGAAGCCTCTGGTCAATACACCACATAAATCAATAGGACTATTCAAGTTAAAAAGCCATAAAAGTGTAATAACAGGAAAGTACCTCAACTCTATATTATGTTGACGCACCGCAGCATAGTAGGTACCTCTGAGCAGATATTCCTATTTGATTAGTTACATGTATTATCATATATATATATGATTCAAATCAAATCTACTTGATATCCTCCTTTACGTTTTTACTGTGCATACTTATCGAAATATCATTGCCTCACTAATGAATTGCTTGATCGCGTCAATTGGCACGAGTTGATGACTGCCTTCCTCTAAATGAAAATTATCTAGGTACCAACTTAGAAATCTTGAACCATCAAGGTTATTTTCTTTTCCCATTCAATTGAAATAAAAAAAAAGTGCGGCACATACCTAGGCAACAACTTACAGATTGTCTTATAGCCATTATGACTTCCAATGAATTGTCTGAGATACGAAAAGTTATTAAAGTCACATTTCAAAAACAAACCGTTACAATCTGACACAGCACCATAATTATTCAAGTAAATAGCCACAAACGCCGCGCTTTAAAAACAAAGACAAACTTTTACAAAGTTTTCCAGTGTTGCATAAGCAAAGCGACGACAAAGAGAAAAATAATTACTATAGTGGCATCGTTAGCATTACACTAGCCACAATGAGAGTTTGCTTAAGGACGTCACATTTCTATAGGCCAGAACACAAAGGTGTTTGTATGTCTGTCGTGCTTGTGGCATTCATTGTAGTCCGCAACGCAGATGGAGGAATCGATATCGCGCCAGTGCGGCTTCCGCCCGCTCTCTCTGACAGATTCAAACAACCCTTATACAGCATCGTTAGATATACATATAATTGAAAACCTGGACCAAAATCATAAATACGTCGTCTATAAAGCTACAGAAAGGAAAGGAATAATACTCAATTTGTTTACTTTACGAATATAAAAACAAATAGAGCTAGACATTTTACTGCAAACAAACATCAATAACTAAAGTTATCATCATGAATCATATCATTACTGAGCAAGTAGATAAAGCTGCTACGATAGATAAAGTTTATGCCGTCCATTAAAGTAACGCCTTCATTGACAGGAACCATTATTTTCCGCTGTCCCCGCATTAGTTTACAGAAGTGAGCTTCAGGTGCAGTTTAAAGTAATTTCAAGTGTAGTGGTCGCCGAGTGTCGGCTGTGTATTAGCCTGCGAGCTGTGAGTAAATGCATGACACGCGCTCGCTGCACGCTAAGCGCGTCTGCTGACAGATCCCCGCGGGCTGTCGCCGTCCGCCTCAATTACGCTTACGCATCACTGCAATTACAACCTCTACGCGCAAGCTCTATGCACTTTACACAGAATCGATATCGGCTTTGATTGGAAACTGTCAATTAAGTATCCGTTCTCTTCTAGTACATTAATTTAATAAACCGTCGTCAACGGCGCCGATTACGGCTTCGTCTATCTGTACTGTAATTTCTATGTGTACTTGTAATTACGCATCGAAAATAAACTACATATACGGACAGATCTATAATTGGCTACGGGAAGAAAGTGCTTGGGAGTAAATTGTTTAATTGTAATATACGTAGCCCAAGCTGCGTGTGCGCATACATGCAATGAAACGAAACATGGCGTCGCGCTGACAGGGCAACGCTACGAAAATAAACAGTTGCCAAAGAGGGACGAGGGAGAAAACCGTCGTCAGGAAGTTTAATAATAATACCGTATAAGATATGAGAGAAAATATTATGACCGGCGAGGTTTGGTTTATCAATATAATGGTTGCATCTGGTTTCGTCGTACCCTTTGAACGGAAGGCGACATCTTAAATTGACCGTAATATCCTGCGCTTTGTATCAAGTCTGGGAAGACATTAAGACGGTTTTATGATAAATTAAGCTTAGAATTATGTTAATTTTGTGAAGCGACACGAAACGTAAACAGAGCTGAACGCCATGCAAATGTGAAGCAGGAGAAGTAGCACAATGCATGTTAAAGAAGCTGGATTTATAATGGCTTTACACCTCTACGTAGTAAATTTGCTCTACAAATGCCAGATATAATGAGAGCGCGTTAATGATATCCACGGTAATGAGAGACCGCGTAACTTTATCATACGCGGAACGACAGGAGAAACTGTTCTTCATTTGCAAATGAAAGGCAATACATTACGTTGTTGCGGAGAGCAGGCGATTGTGCACTTTCTCCACAATTTTATTCTAATGACGTCAATGAAAAAAGTTTAGTTTTAATTTTCACATTGTAAATGCGAGTCCAAAATCACCGTAGGAACTTCAACAAGACTTTAAATACTCATCACATCAAGACAGATTAAAATATTTATTGGGAATGGTAATAGTATAACGTTCTCGATCTGCCACGAACCTGTAAGGAACCATTACACAGAAATCCAATTATTTTAAATCACACAAGTGATAAAAGCCTAAAGTTCATTGATGAAGTCAATTACTAATTCAAATAACCACGAACATGGCCATTAAGCCTTCCTAAATATTCAAGTAAGCTCTGAATTACGAACTTCGAATACTCCATACATAATTATGTATCTACTACGTATACTAGTTTGCAGTAGATACAGCAACTAACTAAGCATAATTATCTACTACGGTTTCATATATACCCATGCAATTCCGGTAGCAGTACGGAAATAGAAATTTTTAATTGACCAATCTCATGTCAGTTCCCCTCATCTCACTTTTCGACTTTTTGTTTGTCAGTGTAATCCAAATAGCTGCACGCACTGTGCACATACGTTAGGTAAGCACAAAAAAATAACAATTTGGTAGAAATTACACGTTTGCTCTATAAAAGAAGCTCAAATTACAAACAGCTTATCTTGTTTCATCGACGTTTTCATTTTAAATGCTTTGTAAATTACTTTCCTGTTGCTTGCGAGGCATTCAGCACTAACTTGATAGCAGCAAGCAATAAATAGTTACCTAGCTAAATTAAAAGCCTGTAACTTACTCCTTTTCACTTATAGCACCTAATAATAAGAAACGTTATAAAGAAACGATTCTAAAGTTTAAAAGATGACTGTGATATTGTGATCATTTAGCTACTCAACTGACAGCTGGTGAAATTATTAGAAAGAATTGAAAAATAAAAAGTAAATGAGGACTATTTCTGGACCATCGGCTTGTTTTTTTAAGATAAACATGTTAAACGCTACGAGTACTTGCTAACTGTTGTACTTTTACGAGTAAAAGTAAAATAAAACTTCACCATTCAAAACATAAAGATAACGTTTTAAAACGATTTTATAACTTTTGTGATTGTAACTTCACTCAACTTTCTTATTCGTTTTTTTTTTGAAAATGGTTTCAATTGATATTGCCATGGGTCGATGGCATTTTATCTCAAGAAGAAAATAATTTAAATAAAATACTTAGGTACCTACCTATTTAAGACACCTATCTTGTGACGTTACAAATGAATAATATTTACCCATACCTATGAAGATAATATTATGGTTTAAATAGCAGAATTTCATAAAAACTGTAAATATTGGTGCACTGCCTTTCTATAAAATGATGTAATTTTTACCACCTGTCATGCTTTGCTAGCTTAGATCATGATGCAGATGGTGCCTTGTTACACAATATGCACACTGGTCTTTGTTCAGACACATTTTCCTGCATATTTCGCACCAGCAGCGCTACTTTACACAGTCTTTTACTACGATATTTTTGTAAAGTAGTTTCCCTTACGCCTCTCGTGATAAAGTCTATATCGGTGTAGCCTACGAAAGCTTTCTTAATATTGCGGTGAAACTCCATCGGGTGGTACCTATACTTCACATTCTTTATGAGCGAGACCCTTTGTTTCTGGCAGTAAGTATTCGCTAATTGAAGTTGCTAAGAGAGTACTAACTCGAGAACAAATGTTTGAGATTCCTACCGTGTTACTGGAACATGTTTCACAAAGATTATAATATTATTATAACTATTTGGCTTTAGATTAAAGTCTCGCTTAATAATGTCAAGTGAATTTTAATGAGCGCCCGCAAATGGCAACGCGTGGTTTTAACGCTACGTCGACGGTAAACAGCCTCTTAAACAATTTTCCTAGCAACGACATTTCTTTTGAGGACAACTCGAGATGTTTGCTTCGTGAAAAATGTAGCTTCTGCCATGTTTTGATATTTTAGTTGGAAATGAAATTATTAAGTTAATACACTACTTCCGTTCAGATTCTGTTATATTCAACGTTCTACCTAAATAACAAGTGATCCAAATAACACGTTCGTGTAAATCAATACAATCTAGGTTAATCTGTAGTACCGCTTGTATATCGAGCGATCTCCTTGTCAGCTTAAGAATTAACTTTGAATTCTAGGTATTATAGATCTACACGGGACACGAAACGCGGCCGTTAACCCGACGCCGTCTAGGTAGGCGTCTGTGACCTTACTTCACCATAACTCTCCACCAACAACCAAACTACGCTGGAATTTCACTTTGTTTCCATTTCATCGGCTCCCGGAACACGCCAATCTCTACACAGTTTTAGGCAAGCTGCAATGAATGGAACTACCGGCGTAACAAACATTCAATACTACTTAGTTCGAGTCAAATTAGTCGAATATTTAAAAAAGGGCGACGGTAATGAATGGCCCTCAATCGATATGTTTACTTTATAGACGTGTGATCATTCGAGAACGTGTAATTAAATGTTTTTACGAACAGGAAAGGAAAACTTCAGTTTGTTGTTTAGGAAAACCCATTTGTTACACAGAAACAAAGTGGACGACTTAGGAGAGGGTATTCGTTTTTTATTATTATAATAAAGTAGATACAAGCGTAGAGTAATCTATCTCGCAATCTATGAATCAAATATAAAACCTGCCTCGCGTCAGACAAATCAATCACTGACAGAAAGCAGGTCAAACTTTAGTCCGTATTCTTCCGAATATTATTAAGTTTCTCTTATTGAATTAGGAATGGTATCGAAATTGAATTTCGCTACGTTATTATTACCTATTACCTTTGTTAATGGTAACTTCATTCACAAATGAAATTCAACAAAAGCGAACCATGCTAGTAACACTAGTATAAAAACTTTATGCTCAAATAGGTAAATTATTTTACTTTATTATTTATTATTAACCTTACTTGCCGGTTTAAGTAAGAAGTTAATTGGATGACACTGATACCCATTCTTTTTTGTACCTACTATAAGTTTACTTTAACTATAGTATTATACCTACGAAAACCTCAATAGAATAACCGTACGTACCAAATTAATCTATTTACAGATGACTTAATCTAACCTAATTCTAAAACTTTATAAGTAAGCTTGTACTTGACTTGATTTAAGGCCGCAATCCAAACTTTCATCAAGATGTGCAAGATGAAGTTTGTTGAGAGTTACAAAACGAAATTAAGCTAAAACTTTGACTTCCCGACTCTTGACATCTCTTCGGCGCTAAGGCTAGAATATTTCATAATTAGTGTAAGTGCATATCATTAAAAGCACTAATCAGATCTATAGGTAACAAGAATGTAAGTGAAGCACTAATTTTTCCAGGTAAGAATTCGCAAACAATACCATAGTAATTGGCATGCTTGTTGCGATGACGTTGGTGATGTTGCGTCTAATCATGTTTTAAATAAGTTATTTAGGAACTTTCTCACATTTCCCGTGCCTATATCGACGTGTAACTATTTTAATATGATGGTCATAACCTTTTGACACTCGCTATCAACTTGTTTACAAAACACAAATAATGAAGCTTTCGTAATTCTTTCGATATTTCCGGACAATTAGTGATGCGAGACTTTTACTACTAATTTTATCGTTCTTTATTGAAAGAAAGTATACCTATCTATAAAAACAAAGTCTCAATTTTAAAGCTTATAATCTTTAGGGTGCTAAGAAGTACTTAATAGTACCCTATAGAGATACTATGATATCATGCTACAGAACCCTAACGTTTGAGTTTCACTCGCGCTACAGAGATTTTTTATCGTTTATTTATTCATCGTTCAATAAACACGTCAAATGAACACATCGATAAACACAAATCAGTATTTTAAAATTTATTCTGTAAATAAAGGGCATTTCTATTGGCAAATGGATAGTTTGTGCAACATTCGGCTTTTTTATTAAAGTATTCTAATTTTTTTTTTATTATCTATCATTTAAATCGCATTATGTTCAAAAGAATATAATATCAAAGGGTTTCAGCGTATTGGATCTAGTAAATACAAGGTAGTAAAGCAGATGCATTACAAAATAGATAATTTGACTCCGATGGTTGCCCCAGTTAAGTGAGGGCTATCAATCAATAGCCCGCAACAAGAACTTGCTGGCAGGTCGCCAAACCCCTGTTGGGACTAGATTTTTACCCTCCTGTACCAAACATATTTTTCTAATCTGTGTAAGGCACAGAGTCAGTATGATACATTCCTGATCAAAGACAAAAAGACTTTAGCAAAATACCTACACCACTACAAACAATTTGTTTTTATCGCCCCTATTAGCAATAACATTTGCGTAGGAAGATAATCGCCCGCGGCGAAAGATTGACTGCATGTATTCGATTGAGAGCTGATTGTGACAATAATTGATCACGCTTGTATCTTAAACAGTCTTAATTAATTTAAATGTGCGTTCAAAAACTTGGACATCCGACTTGTATAAAAAGTGACGGGCTCTGCTCGAGCGTCAAAACGATAATTTAATAGAAAGGCTACGAGCCCGCCCATGTCCACTTTAATTAGGCGATACTTTAAAATGGCTTCCGCCAGCAGTTAGCGTCTTACCATTCGTTCCTAGGCTGTGGAAATATGATCTAGATAACACCGCGCTAATATTTATGTGCACCGGGAGAACTCCCAACTCGTGATCGAAAATAACGAATGGATGATTGAGTACCAATCTCTAAGTAACTTTAAACACCGCCTCAGATGGAGGATTTTTGCGGAAATAGGTACGTGATACTTTCTGAGAAATGCAAAAAAACAGCCCCTTAATTAGGTAGGTAGATAAACAAATAATTTCGCGAGTATTGACCAGATAACTTAAATTTTCTACACTAAATAAATGAATGAAGACATACATCAATAATAAGGACTTAGGTTAGTATTCAATCAAACTTAAATAATGCCTATACTATTGATGAAAGTGTTAGAAAGTGTACAAAGCTACTCTCCACCACTTTTCTAGAAAATCATTTCATGTACGTCTGTAAAATACTTTAGTAAAACCGCTATTTCATTTTAAATTATGGACTATAAAACATTTAAGACTTCCTAAGACACATTAATTTGCATGTGCCGTTTTATTAATTAAGGAAATTACATAAAAATACTGTCATAAATAGTGAAAATGGAGCAATTTATGAATTAACTATTCGATCACTAGCTAATTAAGTGATACTAAACACGTCTCTTTTAATTAAATTTAATAATCATTTAGATTTTACTACGACTGTCTGTTTATACAGTTTGTTGATTTAATTCATTTGATTAGTTTGGTCTCTGTTTTGAAAGGTTGTGACAATTTATGCAAATCGCGCGGGTTAGGTTAGTAATGCGTCTATGTAATAAAGCTGGTTGGTTATTAATTTTAATTTTAACTAAGTACTTAAATCTCATTCAATAGAGGTTTAGGAATCTGGTAGATAGGTATGTTCGCAGATCTTTCGCATCCAACATTTATTAATGAAATGAGCTCTACCTTTTTCATTTTATCCGCATGAAATTGTTCCTTTCTTTCAAAATAACTTCTTTTCCGAATAGGGTGTTGCGCGTCTATTTGCGCGCGAATGTCGCTATAAATTCCACGTAGCGATGGTTCTGTGGTGTTCATACAGTGGTCACGTCCATCTGCTAGTCACCTCTGGCCCGGATTATGATTAACATGTCGGCTGCACAGCGTGGGAACCCGCCAACGTGTCGACTTGCGAAATTACTTGCAAATTACAACATTACCGCTGTAACTTACCTACCAAGTTGTATTCTTGGCCGTAGGTACAAGTGTTGTTCTTACTCGTCTTCAGCTGACCGGAAGCAATGCCAATATACTGTATCTACATTAAAGTGCCTACTCCGAAATAAAAAATCTAAATTAGTATGCATCAATTTGTATAATTTCACTCGACATAGCTCTATCTATAATTTGCATCTCGCAGTCGTACCGTTTCACCGTATTTTGCAAAAGACTACGCGTACCAGACGACTTTCTTTCTTGCCCTCACATCATACAGGTAAGTACAAAAAATTTCTCGACGAAAATAAAAGTACGTACTTACTAGGTATACTTAGTTGATAAGACGCACGAAAAGAACCTGAGATATCTACCTAATCATAATAAAGTAGAAACTTTTCTCTACTCTCTGTCATATGAATAGCACAGATGTAAAATAATATGGATGATGCGTAACAGAACTACAGAAGTAACATTAGAAGATTAAATGAGTTATCTATTAGCAATGCTCTCGTGTTTGTATCAGAGGTGTGTATTTGAATTTATTCGATTGAGTGCATTGCTCATCTATTCGTGTAATAATAGGATAGGCTTGCTTGTACATTAACGTTCGCACATTATAAATAAGTTCCTTCCGTTAACTATCTCATTGGGAACTCTAGTCTCATGTTTCGACACACGCAATAGGTCCTATTTCAGTTTCGCATGTATGTTATCGCATGACATAAAATGTGCAATATTTCATAAAAACTTGATTGATGATATGCCTAGCTTGCATGCCAAACCCAACTGTAACATGAATTTGTTATGATATGATATACTGTCGACAATTCTCACGAAACAACGAATTGTAACCAGTTATTTAGGTAAAACAATAATATTCTGAAACCTAATTGGTTTATATATTGGATACCCGCTCCGTGTCTTTATTCTCAAAATAAGTCTGCATAACCATCCGAGAGATAGGCGGAAGTGAATACGAATACATGCCAATTTACAGATATATACCTCTAATTTACGTCATCAAAAAGCAATAAACCTATCTCATAATTCGACAAGACAAGCTCCGGTGATAGTTTACGATACCAGGTGAGACCAACTACTGTGTTATCGCAAATTAAACGCCAACCGCTAATTTACGATATCGTCTTTACCTCGGGCTACGTGGGAAACGGCTTCCCGCCGGGACATATGTCATACTCCCACGCGTGATGCAGACTCTAAAACATACCAGCTAGGAGACGATCTAATCTACATACCAAAACGGTCGACTGAACTCTCTTTTATACTTAGGTAAACGTACCTGCAAAAGGAAAAAAAACGTTTAATTAGCATTGAAATTATTCGCGTTCTTTGACATTTTATTATTGCTGCAAAATCTGTTCGTGTTACCTACAGACAGTAATAAAAGATCATAAAACTGCAAAAAGTAATGTTCAGAGTCGTATAAGATATCGTACAATATAGCAATTATATTGTACTCATTAGAACGTTCCGGTCACTCGGAGCTGGCTAATCATTGAGTGAGCACACTGCACAGCTCGCCGCAAACACGACATAAGAAACGGTACCGTACCGGTCGCGCTCTGAATCTCATCCGGCAAAAAGTACCGGACAAAGGAGCCGATCACTTGCTTCAGTCACGGCGGCGTCATGCTATCGCGACAATCAACATGGCTACATTTTAAGACACTCGTCGCTGGTCAATCATTATACTAAAACAATAAGTTATATAACTGTGTTTAAAATTTCAAAGAAAAAGAATACCTACGTAAAATATATAAAAATGTAAAATATGTTTATTTATAAATAACATAAAAGAGAAAAGAGAGACTATATAAATGTAAATAAATACTTATGCGAACACATAACTACGCAAGTGCTGTTATCGCAAATAAGTAGGTACATATTTACACAATTTGACCAATTCGTCAGAGTGATTTCACGGCAGGGTAGTACAAAAAACCCCCAAACTAAAACTATAGTTATTATGTAAATCCACGCATAATGAATTTCCATAATGAAATCTGCCAAAACATTATAGCTAGATCTTAATTCGATATGCGGATATCATAGATCTTTCTATCAGGCAATGTAAAATGCAAACGAAATCGTCGATTGTATGATACAAAGCCCATTGTTTGTAAACGAGATGGTATGAATTGCTTAACATTTTCGTGTCGGTAAAACAGGGCGCATCCGAGTGGCGAGCGAGCCAGGCAGCGCCGGCACATGGAACAAATCACCTAAATGATCATAACGAGGGCAAATAAAACACTAATTGATTATCGAGCTTCTGTTCTAATGGTTAGATGTAATCGTGTACGAAATCACCGAGTCAATCCCAAGACTTTCATCGAAATAAACTCTTGTTAAGTGATCCAATGAAGCAAGTCATTTATTGTTCGACTCTTCTATCTAGATTTCTCTGTAATTAGATTAGTCGAAGGCACATGTAATCAAAGACGGATCTATTTGAGTGCATGCCGTTGGTACATAGTGGAGAAGTTCAGGGAGCTGCACGTGTGACCATGGCCGAGTCGCTCGCGTCTTCCGGCGGTTCTCATCAAAGGGATCCAAGTCGCAGCGACGCCTATCACTACCTTTTTATTCGCATCTTTTAAAAATGGGCGTCTAAATCATCAACGCGATTGCATTATTGATGGTGACAATAGATAATTAAGTATCTTATTTTAAGTAGGTAGCTACTAACTTGTGCATAATAATTTCTACTGATGTCAGAGCAGGTAGGTATTCCGGATATAACGTTTCCTTTTACTCGTACTGTACTGTAAGCTTGCTTAAATATTGATTGATTATGTTACTGTTCAGTCTATTAAAGTTCACCTGTAAGAATTTATTTTTATTTGGCAACCAATTTCGCTCGTGAAATAAATGGCATCTTGTTAGGAAGTGGCAGTAAGTCCGCCTGCTTTTTCTCTATGGCCAAGGAAAGTGGAATGCGCCAATACTGGCAACTGATGCAGTTGACACGTGTCTGCACCATATCACGCTTGATTCTGCAATATACGAGTAAGGAACGGGAAGTCGATCTGCTGGGTGGCCTGATTGCAAAAATAAAATACATACTTAGATCTAAAACCACTGCTACAATTTTAAAATTTGTTTCAACTTTAAAATAAATTAAGAGGTCAGTTTATTAGTGGAATGTCTGACGAATTTAGAACGTAGTGCCCAAAAGTTGCAGACTAAAAGTATATTTGTGAAACTTATCCAGAGGGGACAGCCTATTCATGTCGCATTGATTGGGTACGCTTTGCAGTACTATCTCTTAAAACCTTTTTATTTAAGAGCTTAGTACTAACGTCACTGTCTGTCTCTATGCCAATAGTCGTGCAAAGGGTTCGTGATTTTTACAGCATTTTTCAGTGTTCGTGCTAGTCGGGCCAGGCACGGGCCCTCCCTAACTACACGCCGTTTTATCGATATCAAGGACTGTCACATTCTATTTAATAAAATACTATCGAGGGATCTGTGGATCATAAATTATAATATGTAAGCACGACGAACTTTAAAGATAACTTATCAGCTGCCTCTACAGGTCTTCCATTATGTTAACTAATGTTGACTGATTTAACAAAGCATTGATAGTAACTAGAACATAAAAAGTATTTATTTATCATCTTTAACTACCATTAAATATAGAATATGTGATGTAGAAATGTGCCAAAAACATCAGAACCGTCAATTTAATACAAAAAGTTGCAAAAAGCACAATAGCGACCGACACTCTGCCGACCAGTTTTGCTTTCATTGTTACAATATTTTTATACAGTCACTTGTTATACAAGCTGTTACGTTTCCTAAAATAGAAAGTACTTGTTCCGATACAAATGATAAAAAAATATTTCACCATTATGTCACAGTCGATAATTCGCCGAATCGATACCAATTTGAACTGCAGTTTGAGTAAGCATTACGCTTTTAGATAATATTACTTAAATGCAATTTTGTTTGTTATGAAATATTTCAATTACGTTGTGTAATGAAGTTATAATATTACTTAGAATCGTGGATAAGTCATCGCCTTCATTTATGTAGGTACCTATTCAGCGTACAAGTAGCTATACCATCTGGTGAACACTTGTGGCAGACGCGTGGCCAATGCCAATTACACATAATTAAAATAAAGTATTTTAAAACTTTCCTTTCATATTATTTTGCTTTTTTTTTCAAAATGTACCTAACTAGTAGGTACCTACAAAATTCCATAAGTATGCATTGATACATGTAGGTAGGTATACATATTTTCTTCGTGTGGGTAACCATTAAGTGCTGTCATTTAATAGACGCAACAAGAAATCTACTTACAAATAGCTGTGGTCTGTTTTCAATCAACGGCTCGGAAAGAGCAACATTACCCTGTATCGATCGAGGCAGTTTTCAGAACATGTAATCTCCCGTCTCAGATAAACATGTTCGTATCCAAGTTTATGCGTTTTCCGATGCATGTGTTCATGTCTCCACTATAATTAGAAGCCAGTAAGGATTGACGCCGATAGATAGCGGAACGGCAGTGATGCGATGAAGTGGAAACTCGATCTTTTTCTCTGCATGGAACAGATGTTTTACTACATGTCTAAACGCAGAGTGACGTACCGGTTTATACACAACAGCTGCTGTAACTATCGCCCCAAAAGAGTAGCTTTCAGTGCGTTCCAGCTTTAAGAAGCGTCTCTAGCCGATGTCTATTTTTGATCATGTTGTCGACCCCAGCCGCACGTGGGCAATTCACTTTTCCGCTCCCTATTAAGCCAGCCACCCTGTTTGTCTAATCTAACCAGCTTAACACGGCTCGATATGGGTATTATAACCGAAAAAAACCTCATAACATAAAAGAGCAATTAACTATAACCTCAGAAGATTATTTTCTATTAAAAAGCCCCGTTATTAAGTAACCCCGACACTTTCTCAGAAAAATCTAAGTTCATAGCGAAGAATGTCGATTCATCAGAGCAACAAAAAATACTTACAGACGGAAGTAAACCGCAATGAAAAAAACCTTAAAACGTCTGACAGGTAACCCGGCGACCTCACTTTTAAGCCAACTTTAACTTTCACATCGCCTGACGGGTCCACAATAGTGCACCGAATTAGGCTTTTTATTTGAAAGAAATAACACAGGCGTTCTTTCACGAATGTTTGCTAAGAGGTTTCGAGAGGTCTTATGAATATTAATTGTATGCAGTAAAAGCATACTCACGTCTCAATCACCCCGCATTGTGCGATTCATCGTGCATGGCTTGTCGCCTGTCACCTCCGCGATACATCTGCTAGCGGACTCGCGGACGGATGAGCTACGTTTATTTGCGTAAACGTGATACTCTCATCAACAACTAACAATCACGGATTTGACATTTAGCTCCATCTGTATCGTGATTCCCAGGAATACAGTGCACCGTTCCTCTTTGCTATGAACAACTGTTATAGTGTGAAACGGCCAATATAAACTATACCGAGCAGTTTCCTCGTGTTGCTTCTTAAATTCAGCACTCGTGTGGAGATCTTGCAACTGATACAGTAATGCATAGTTATGGAGCTGGTGTCTTGAAACGAGCACAGCAATTACAAGCGGTTGCCCGGATTGGATATAATAATACACAGATAACCACAACTAATCAACGGGTTTATCGGCTACTCGAACGGAATTTTCACACTCAATTATTTAACTTTTATATCATGAAAGTATGTGAGGAATTTAGTAATAACATGTTAAGCACTTGCATACGTGCATGTGAACAAGATGATAAATTACCGGCGGAACTAACTTACGCTTGTATGAATCCGATTTAAACAAATCATAAGTACTTCTTTGCAGCTTTCATCAACTCCCAGCTTAGCGTAGCAATTAATGGAATTGGAAATTTTCATTAGCGAAAATTCGTTTTCAACTATTATTAATGTTCAAGATGATTGTAGTGATCGAACAACGCAATCAATTACGAGCGAAAGCGAATCTTACAAAGCTCCCACAGTAAAAATTATTACTTGACATGTATCATAGATCTATTCAACCGGCTGTGTTCGCTATTAACGGTGTAACTAATGGGCCACTGTCAACACTCGAGACTTATCACTCATAAGATAGGGGCAAACTGTCTACACCATTCATCACGTCCCATTTGGACCGCTTCATTTCTATATACAAAAGGAAACTTTAAGTGGTCCAGAAAAAGAAATGTTTACATTCTAATGCCCTTTTCACTAGTGAATACAGGAGATATTTAAGGAATTTGCCTCAGACAGAAGCTTTCTAATGTTAATTTCTCTTTGAAACAAAGTGTCGAAGAAAAAGAGAGCCCTTTCTCCGTAATGCAACGTACCTAAACCCACCAATTGGTATTGCAACTGCATCGTGACGTTCGTGCATAAATCTGTACCAACTGCTCGGGTATTTTGAAACAACTAGTTGTAAAGTTGCAAGATCTGATCGTGAAACAATTAATTATGGCATCGGTTGTTCCGATTGCGATTGTTAAAGGGACGCTTTACTCCTTTCACCTCTGTTGCATCAACGGTTTTAAAGTGACCAGTGGTGCATGCCATGCCATCGCAGCTCACTTGGCGGTTAAAACAATTGCACGTGGTATGTATTAGAATACATAGATTATATTAAATTGTAACTGTCTGACCTAAAACAAGTGCATATGTAAATACATACGTGAAGAATACTAAATCAATCTGATGTGAGTAACAGGTATTTATGCCCGTGAAAGTTTTGTAACTGGATATTATTTTTGACAATTACTGGGTATTCGAGAGCGTTAGTATTGGCGATGCATAGGCAGCCTGGCTGATACGGTGGCACGCCTCCTCCGAGGGCCCACCGTCGTCGCCCTCGCACCACTCGTCCCCGTGAGAATCGCCTCCATTTGCGACCGCGTGCGCATCACGCTCGCCAACCGTGTCCACGTCAAAGCATTGGCGGAAGCTCTTACAGTTATTGTATACGCCCTAATGTTTTCCCGTGTATAAATCATTTTGATACTTTTTTAATTTTCTCCTTCTCCAAACAGGATGTTATCATCGGTTTTTCCTGTATAATATGGTATCAATATAGAGTTTCCGCTTCTGACATTTTACATGGACCTACTGGACCCAGGAAATATTTTCTAGGTTCATTTCTGGTCTGATCATCTTTTACGTCAATTAATCAATCAAGTTAAAGCAACAGTTATAGGGACATTTTAAATGCTTTCTCCAATAAATCATTCAATTTTCTAAAATAAACTTACGCGAAGTAGTTCGGAACGTCGCTTCGGATAGATAAGCGTTTTAATTAACTTTTCGTAATTTATATCTTTATTAGAAGCAAAGCTAATGGTGGAACGTGATTGGCAATAAGCGGAGCAAGCCGTGGACTGTTCACGATAACCGCGCGGAGACGCTCGCAGACCAAACTTTCATTGCGCTATCTCGGCACAGACGCAGTGCTGTCTGTCACAGGATTACATCGGCCGCTCCACAGCCACTCGCTCATAACTCGTGGGTTGTTTATCATCATTGCAAAGTGTTCTCGCCGGTGTTCGTGGCCACTAACGCCTAATGCCTGGATTCCTTCAGCAGCCGCTACTTCTACAGATTATCCGATTACAAGTTTTAAACTTAAGTCGTCTTCCTATTATTTTTATCTTGATATTATTGAAGGTATTGATTTGATGGCAATTGTCGATTAATTACTAGCTGTACCATGAAATTGTAGGCAAACCGTACTTAAACCATTAAAATACTTTTCAGGTCCATTAAAAAGATTAACAAGTAACTAAGTAAGTACGAGTATATCTCAGTGCAATTATTTTCTTTATTAGCGAGAGAGTCTGCGGGTAACCGTCGGAAGTCATAGAATTAAGCACACGACGGAGTAGTTCGTAATTACGGTGATTGAATCAAATCGTGGGACTGAGTTTATGCAAGTATCGACATTATACGGATTCTATCCATTAGAATCATATGGGATGCGAAAATAGAGAAATGTAATTGCAACGAGGATAGTCAGAGTAGGGCGTTTACACATGCAAAATATTATTTATAAATTCAATAGTCAAGTTCATGAACATGAACAAAGTAATTCAAGATAAAAAGAGCCACAGGATGTATTGCGGTACTGATAACCACAATGTAAATACTCGCTATTACAAGGATTTTCCTGGATGTGGTACTAGTCTGTAATTTATGCGCAATATGATTAGGATGTACTTTGACAGTATACTTATTTTTAGCATTAAATCACGTTTCGTAATTCTTTTGTTGTTTCTAGAATTAACACATTGGGAAATACTGTCCGTAGGTACAATTTCGCGAGTGGGAATTCTATTTTTCAAAATCACTGCTTTGGATATAACCTCTACCAACTGGAACTGACAATATTGTTTTGTAATATTCAATATTCAATGAACTATAACCAAACAGGGAGACAACAAAGACTGCATCAATGACAATTACATATTGCAGGTGAATGCACTGTTACTGTTGCGGACCACATTATTACACTTTTTTCCTCCTATAAACCAACATTACCTATTCAAAACAAACTATTTAAAGTATAATGACAGCTGCATCTAACCTTTAGGAGCCTCTCTATGATCAAAACAGAAGACTTAAACGTCCTTTTCTGAAACAGGCTCTCTGAGCAACAAATCTTTGTAAAGAGTTCCAATCGAAAGCAAATAATTAGCGGTAAAGTAGTGCCAACGCGTACCAAGTAAACATTTGCAAAGAGCCGCCGTCAGATGCGTTTTGTGAAAACACAATCGGGCGTTCCACGAACGGAACAATGTGAAAAGGCGTCCAAATATCGACCCCGATTCTCAAAGACGAGCCCACTGAGCCAATATTATTTTGACCTATTAAACGAACCGTTAGTTCGTGTAAAGGATGCAATTCATACGTGACCGAATTGACTAACAGTATTCAAAGCTATTAAATATTGAAAACAACACACTATTATGCTGCGTTAGGTTTATATTCCCAGTGGGTGTTGGTTATTTAACGGTTAGAAAGTGCAACAATAGGTACCTACTCTACCTAACAGGACGATGTGGTAATGCAAAATAGAAGACCCTTAACTAGATCGTAGGGTACCTAGGTATTTAGTTTCAACTTTTCCCCTTAGGAATAGGTACCAATATTCCAAATATTTACACACAGTTTTTAAATTTTGCCCCAACTAAACTTAGATAAAAAAACAACAAGACAATGAAGAGAAAAAGGACCATACAATATTATATACAATATATTAATATCTAAGCACCATTTCTATATTAGACGCAAGTTTTTGAAAAAAAAACAATCTACTTATTCTCTATTCTCCCTCAAAACTAATAGTATACAGCCCCTGGAGAGCTTTCATATCTTCCTGGTTCTATTTCTACTACGTACCTACCTAGATAAAGATAAAGATAGACAAAAATATACGACATTTAATTTTATATACCTTAGCTATAATAAATCAGTAGTTTCCTATAAGTCTCTTCCTACGCGTATTCAGACTTGCTCCCGTTTAGGAGAAAGCAGACATCATATTAATTGATGAGACAAATACAACGACGCGAGCGCAGGTATAAATATAAATAAGATATATTCTAGAGCAGACAAGTTGAGCTGAATCATAAAATCTACCTGTACGCATAGTATACTCGTAGTAAATACAAGTATAAACATTTGAGCTAATATTGCAAACTACGACAAAAACTTACCCACCAATACTTTGTATTATCTAAGGACAGTGCCAAACCTTGACGAGTGCTTACCTAAAACAAAAAGAAAATAAAAAATATTTAATCACACGCAAAAAAAAAGCAAACGCACTTTTTACAATAGAATTGTCCTGGCGGATTACCAGCATTTCGTCTCCGACGAAGGAACTTTTGTATTGTTAACAACCACTTACTCGGTCAAGACACGCTATGTCACCTCTGAGAAAAGTCGGCCATGCCAATTAAAGTCAGTTTAGTCGAAATCAAATTTGGAATGCGCGTTGTAAGACAATAGGTCGGTCGCGATACCCCCGAACAATGAGCGGAAGAGCCATGTACTTTCATTGATTAATGCCAGATCTGGGTTTGATTTAATACGATATTTGCCATAGGTAATAGTCGCCTTCCGTCGAGATGCGTATCGGCGGGATTGTTTGACGGCCGCCTGTCTGCCCGTGCCCTAACAATGCTCTGATTGATGTAATTTTGGCTTTCACGCGTATGCAACCAACCGTTTGGGTATAACTTTAGCTCAAAAGCAAATTGTCTGTTACAAAAATTAATGATACCTAATAACTAGATATCATATTTAATGTACGGGAACGCTATTCTGAGAAAATAAAATAAAAACTTTTGGAAGTACGTACGTGTACTTACCTACTCTATTTAATAGCAATCTGAGTAGGTAAAATAATTTTAAACTAAATAGATAAGTTATGAATTGTATTTGTATATGTGTGTAAAGCCATTAAATAGCAACACTGTAAACATGGCAAATAAAGTGGCATCAAAAGAAGCTCTTGCTCGACCCGCGATTGTTGAACATGACTTAGCGTTCTTCCGCAACATTTTTGAGATACGAGTTTCTATTCACCATCCGTATTAGCAGGTATAAAGCACTTCCCATTAATAACTTTAATTTCAAAACATATCAGAGCCGCTATAAGACAGCTCCATTCGACGAGCTTCATTTATAAACGTCGAACAATTAGTTTAACAGTTAATACGGAATAATTTCAACTCTCCACTCAACCTACATTCGGAAAAAAATCGTATACCTATGCTTATAATAAAAGAATAGCTACTAGAGGATGAATGGCGAGAATCACGCTCGTTAAATGACTATTAGATAAACGAAAATACTATTTTAATTATGTACCTTTGCAACGGGTTCAAGAGGCAAGATGGCTATATGTGCAAGTCACTAATTGAAAGTTAATTTTATAGCTTTCTATGTGTTATTAAATACAAAAGAAGAAAAGCAAAACTTGCAGCGACATCATTTTAATAAATTTATTAATCACTGCCTGTATGAATCAAAAGCTCTTGATGAAACGACAAGTCTGACTTTATTAAATGTTTACGACTAGTTTACTATACGAAAGGATACATTTTCCACACTTCTTTGTGACATCGTTAAAAACACTGAAGTGGGGGAATGAGTCCGGTAAATTCTAATGTTACGAGTATTGTAATCATACGGCCAGGGAGGCACTGCAGAAGTAACAATTTTCGACACCACCGAAGGGAAATTGCTTTCAATTGCAAGTTATAAACAGCCAGGTCTGGAATCTTCTCGGTTCACCGCGATATTACAGACAATAAAGACGGCCTGTCCTAAGCCAGCCCACAGCCTCCCTTCAAAGCTAAGCTCCTTGCGAAGGCGTAGAGAAATTATCCAAATGTCCGATTATCAGTTTTATAGCCAATATCGTATCATCGGCTTTATGATAATCACCATTATGATGCTGGAACCTGCGACTTCATACGGACATTTAATAGCCCTGATACTTTATTATGTTCCTAAGCCTAAGCACATGGTGCTGTAAAATGAATTAATACGTAAACTGTGTATGCGAACAATGTCATAAATTTTAAAATCGGATTTGGGAATGTTTGACTACAAATCAATAATAACGTATTGATAAACACATTGTATAGGCAGTGTATACGACATGATATTAAATAATCTAGTTTACGCGAAATAAGCTATTTAAAAGCAGATGAGGATAGTCTCTAGAGAGAAGTCGTGTGCGATCTAAGCTTGGGGCCGTAGGCGGTCGCTGCCATGATAATAACCTGGAATAAAACTTCATTGAAGCTGTTATAGCCAGAAGTGTGGGTGTATAAAGCGTTTACATGAGAACTATGGTAAGCTATGGTTGACCGTCAATTACTGGCTGTCCCAGCGACCACACAGTTTCACCGTTTATTGGTTAATTTTCTATTGCACCAATCATTTCCATTCTATGGCTTGAAAGCGTCTCATTAACTACAATCAAAGCAAATTGTCATGGAGAAGTACTTGTAAATTATTTAATGGTAATAGCGTTTGAACCCAGACTAAGTTCTTACGAGTTACGTGTAGTGTAGGTAAGTACTAGACAAATCAATAGAAATCAAAGCGTGTAAGTACACCTGCTTATACTGTATTAAAAACTCGTGGTAAGTTAATACTTATTTTATTGTCACGTATTTTAAAACAACGTTGACATTTAAAAGCAAATTGTATCGCATTACACAGAGCTAGCGGCTTGTTTGAGAAAGCTAAGCGAAAAACTGCCACATCTCAATTGCCAATCAATGACAAAGCAAAAACGAATACCCATAAGCCGCGAGATGGCATGGTTATCAAACAAAAATGTTCGAAATGGAATGATAATTTTATTTATAATAATGATAAATAAGTTAGTAAGTAATACAGTTATTATACCTACATCAATATGTTAAGAGTTCTTTTTTTCAACATTTCTTACAAAACGGTGTCATAGAATGAAAGAACCTCATTAGATTCTTTCACTTGATCCATTTCCCGAGAATATTTTCACTGCGATTTCTTTGAAATAATGTGCAAAGTAATCTTGGTAGAAATGCATCTGATCGGTCGGATATTACTTATTTTATGAATCGATATCATTGGAACTGGCATCGAATGAAACCTATCTTCTTTTAGGTAATTATATTTTGCATTTTAATCTTGGCAATTATGTGGCGTCTTAATGGTCCTCATTTCTCTCAATATAGATCTACTTAAATTTGAACGAAGCTTAAATTTGAGGCATCCATCCGGTAACATTCCGTTCCATATGACAAAGAATTTTCCAGCACAGAGGTTTTATATTACTACGGCAGATTATATTTCAGTGCGTTGACATTGATCTAGGAAAACTCGTATTGATGAAAGTTAATAATGCATTATTTATTATAGTTTTACCTTTACTATAGTTTGAGTGTTCTCGTTTAAAAAAGATATTCATAGATGCAGGTACAAAATCAGGTAACTATTTTTAATTTAATAAAAATTAGGAGTGGCACCATTGAAAACAAATTACAAATTATTATCAAGGTCACGTAATTTATACCTACTACCTATATATGAATGGGAACAATCTTCGACACAAGTTGAGTACCTACCCATCCTTACTTATATGTTGCTGGTATTATATTGTCTTTATTGTACAGTGTTTGCATTATTAACTCTTGGTAGACAGTTGGCGTCCATGTCATATCCTTTACAACGGCATTCGAGCGCGACGAACAACTTCAAGTAGGTATGACATGTCTATCAAATACCAAAGTTTATTATACTCGTTCAATGATACCAATACTACTGACAGGCATTATGAATAATCTCCAGTCTATAGAAGAATTGTTGAATACCTCACAAATAATAGAAAGAATTTCGCCGGTTGAAGGTTAAGACCAATAGGAACTTATGTCACCAATACAATTCTCGGTGACACACGAAGTGAATAGTTTTCTTTCCAAAGAGTCAACAAAGCCTTGTTATTGTTAACCAGCCGCTTACTCACGGCGTTTCTACGAAAACAAATAATTTGGACAAGGAAGTTGGGGAATTGAAAAATTGCGTCCATTATACAATTAAATGTAATTCTGTTGTATCCAAAGACATAGTTTAACGGGAGCGTGCACGTAACTTTAAATTAGACAGTGCAATTAAAGGTATTAAACACATCAAAGTTTGTACAATTTTAGTGAGTAACTACATAATAAAGTACCAATTTCAACAGAACTATAGGGTTTAAGTTGTGAGTTGTAATATAAAGTTAAGCATGTTACGCATTTGTTAGCATAATAGGTATAACACATTGCAAACAAAACCTTTCCAAAACCTTTCTTATTATCAAAGATAACGAAGTGGATATGAGTAATATTGTAAACTAATTGCTTTATCTTGTTCAATTGGACCTTAGAAGCTTTCTAAACGAAACGTTTTATTAATATTGCTGCAAACTCATCCTTGGGTGGTCGCGAGCTGATTCAATTTTCAAGATTAATTTCACTTCTAACTTAGAAATACATCTACAAAGTAGGTAGGCAGGTACCGGACGACTTGTAGATACCTGTAGCTCGAACATATCTTTGAACATTTCTAGTACTTAGTTAAAAGGAATAATAAAATTCGAGTATTTTAATGAAAGATTCCGGAAAATTTACTGCTGAAAGGAGGCTGTCGTATTTTGCTGCCTAAAGTGAACGCCCACTCCGCAGGGGTATGAACAATTTTGATTAACGACTAGGAACTTAAAATCCTGCCGAAATACTAGTAAACTCTACATTTTAAAATTTCAAGAATCTTAGCAATAAAAAATGCTTACGAGTGTAATTACACTCTAGTACCATCTTAGGTAAGTACTTAATAAATGTTTGTGAAAGCGTATCTAATTTTATGTTGGTTGTAACAAGAAATCATCACTAGTCCCTTGTAAGTTTAATAGGTTTATAGCGTCAAACATAACGTCGCAATGAACGTGTGAACGGAGTATGGATTGCCTCATGTCTCGAGTCTATGTTCGAGTAATTATTACTTAGTACTCAATTTAGATCCAAGAATGCTCTAATGTCTAGTGTTCATAAGTCAGTGGTGTAATACCATCGGCTATCTAGCGGCCCATCGGACTCGTGCGCCGGCGCACCTGTAAAAGACGTCGCTAGTACACGCGTCTCTCAAATCACGACAACCGACACCCGTTATATCTCATTTATATTGACACGAACACTTTCCCCGACTGCGATAACTGGGAACTATTTGGACATCAGCTTTATTTATTCTCTTAAATACTGGCACCAGTAATAATACACCTCCAATTGGTAAAACAAACTCTAAAGATGGTTTATCATTAATGAAAGTCGATACCATTTTATTCTGAGAACACTCATATTAGGTATTTATTTCTTATGACACCTAGCTATTGAAGTAGAATCATTTGAAAGCAAAAGAATGCAATAAATTGAACAACATACCTACAGAACTTAGTCATATAGATCGTAGAACCTACAGCCGCATTGAACCGCGGTTACCGGAAAATGTAACCATGTAAGTACAAATCAAAATGTCTCATGTACCTGGAGAGCAATTTACTTTGAACGATTCGAAAGCAATTTATAAACTGCTAACAAAAAGTTTAATACCCCAAGAAACACTTTTCAGTCAAAGTTCGTTAGTTTTGAAACAAGAACTTCTAGATAGTTTATGAGTTTAATGACTGAGTATAATGTTTCCTAACTCCAAGTATTAATTATATTTTCCAACTGCACCGCGAGTAATAAATATCTTGCGCAAATACGTTTTAAAGTTAATTTTATAGTGTGTTCTCAATTTAATTTTCCATAAGTATAAGTACTAATTAATGTTACATCCGACACTTTTACTTCGTATGTGATCTAATTTGCAGCCGGGACCTATTTAGATTGGTAGTTGAATAGTTAATGAACCACAACTGCCTGTTCCCATTCTAAATTGGAAGATTGGCTAGAATTGCAGCTCACTTCGACACCTAGTAATGAGTTTGTGAACTCTCGAAGATGAGTTTCTAAGCTCTTGATAATGGATTTCTGAGCTCGCGTCAATTTTAAACAAGGGATTTCAGTTCGATCGTTTGTCGCCAAGAACGATCAATTTTGTCATCTTATAATTGTGACTACTAATTGCAGTAGATACCTATCAGAAAGAGAGGAGTTATAAAAATAACATCGCCTTTCAAATCAAAAAATGCATGAGCTGTGATTGGAAATTCTGCTGTCACGTCATAATTCATTAAATTATTTATTTATAACCTACTACTACTTCAAGAGTAATAATAATCACACATATACCTAAGTACATACAACAATCCAATGACTTTATAATATTCTAAGGAAAATAGAAATGAAGTACGATGCTTAAAACCACTGACGGTATCGCTGTGTTTGCGGTTTAGTTATTGCACATCATAAGAGTAGCTTTTACCTTTAATTGCTCATGATGACATAGTAGGCTGTGCATCGTAGATGGATTCATGCGATTTTGCCTAGCGAGTGCACAGAGAGCGCGCGCGCAGCGACGGCGGCGGTAACGGACCCGCGATAATCGCCCCGTGATAAAAAAAATCTCATCGCCAGCGCATAACGGATTGCGCGATGCGCTTCGCCCGTCATCGCGATCGCGCCTGTGTCTGCACATACAGTCGTCCTATTGCTTTTAAGGAAATTGCTTTTAGTCATTGTACAAGTACCTAAAGTCAAAATGGCATTCCAGATGTTGAAATTAATATTTTTTTATCAATGTATGAATATTTATTTAGTAGTAAGTGGATGATTTTTATTTGACTTTGTCAGATCCTTAAGAAGTCTATAATGGTAACATTTTTCGGCATCAATTTAGAAATTCGTAATGTAAACATATTTATCATGGTGCTTTCGAATGTGTTCCAACACGTTACCAGCTAAGAACCAGCTTAGCAGTTTCTTTGTAAGAGTAATGACATAAAAGGCCCTTTTGTAGCATTAGCGCACTTGCTTCGTGATTGATGCCGGGTAAAGTCCGACGTCTTTTATATTGACCTGCGGCTGCGTGATGCTGCTCTCACCACGACGACACAATGCTCCTAATGGTCTTAGAGAGATGTTTAGTGGTCACCGACACGAAACATAATCGACCTAATTCTAAACAAATTAAAATGAAATCAGCATTTTTACGATAGGCCTTCGTTGTCGTTTATCATTTGGCGACATTTGCTATTTTGTGAAACGTCACGAATCCGCCGTATTACAGTAATGCGGCAAGAACATCTGCTTATTTCAGTATAAATTTTGCGAGCGCACGCAAATGTCGACCTTGTTTTTGACACACGACGGATATTTTTTACTATTATAACTGTAATCAAATTTCGGAATTATAAAGCAAACCATATGAAAATTACTTGACAATCGCACGCGAAATTGTTATCTAACGTATCTCTCTAGCTACAACCTACAGTTTTAGTTAAGTTCTACAAGGATACTAAAGATTCTTTCGAAAGTTTGAGTTTATCAAATAACCAAAACTATAGGGATAAAAGTAGGACCTATTAGTAGTTCTTTATAACGATACCTAAAGGCCGACAATCGTCATTGCTTATAAAATGTAATTTTTTGAGAAGCCTTACGAAGACCGTCAATGAAATTCCAAGCTAAGTAGGTACCCGTAGTTAAAGCTTGAAACATGCTGTAGTAAA
This sequence comes from Anarsia innoxiella, assembly GCA_947563765.1. Lineage (NCBI taxonomy): Eukaryota > Metazoa > Arthropoda > Insecta > Lepidoptera > Gelechiidae > Anarsia > Anarsia innoxiella. The sequence goes on from OX387390.1 coordinate 13,144,656, forward strand.
CTGGGCAACTGGACATGTACCCACTTTAAGTTTTTATTAAGATTGTTAAATCAATATTAATTAAAAAGAGTATAAGCTGTAAGTACTTTATGTACCAATAATTTTTCTTATTAAATGATACCTTACTAAACTGGCTGAATGTGGCAATTAAATAAAAACAAGTTTAGTTGTTACCTAAGCACGACACTCCAAAACACGTCTATTGTACTTCTATTTATAATTTCTACTCTACTCTTTACTTCTTTCCAATAAATTGTTACTGATTATGAAGTAGGCTTCTTCTGTCTGGTTATTTGCTGCATAATGTTGACTTTTATTTACATACCTACCTAGTAGTTGAATAGTCGGACAAGCTACGTAATTATAAGGGGTACATTGCGGGAGTCTATAAATATTTACGGGTTACTATTTTTTGGTTTGTAGGGTGAAGCAAGGTCGTGGGTTAGGGCTGATTTAATGTAGAGCTCGTAGCTAGCAGTAAGTCAAAGAACGGCGGCGTTAAAGACGTCGGTGTGCGTCTGTCTGTCGGCTCCGAGTAATCGCACACTTCCTATGGAAATGCTAATGCTGGCTTTACGCACGCGACCCCACGTCCTACGATATGCCACAAACTCAAGGTTCTTTCCAAATTTTGTCCTAAAATATTTCCGTTTCGCATAAGTAAAACGAGTAAGAATGTCGTTGATATTTTTGCAGCCGTTTTATTTCATTCTTTGTATGTACGAATATATTCAAACGAGCGGGTTTATACTTGTTACTTATAGAGGAACACTGCTTGCAAACACTAAAGTTATCTTAACTACAGTAAGCTCATTAAAATCGGAGAGAATTCATTGAAACTGCTCTCAAGTCTCTTAACTGAATATAAAATTAATTACTAACAATTAATTACCTGAATTAAATTAGCGGCTTGCTAATTCGCAATTGTTGAAGATTATCTAATGCATATCTCCTCTATTTTACTTTAAAACTGTTTTCTTTTGTATTTATCCAAACATGGAAAATATCTAATAAATTAAATTACTTAATTAATTTTGATTTTGCCATGTTTTATTATAACATAAAAGAATATTTTATGGATAAGTTTGAATGTAACGGCCAATGGCTCCTTTCTTTCCTTTCCTTCAAAAACAATTTTAATTCTTGAACACCAAAATATTTAAACTATAATATTGAACTCTAACTATAAGTAAATTACTTCGCCGTAGCAATCGCTCAGGCATAGACATTGATTTTCGCAAACATGCTTTCAAGAGACTTTAAATAAGATAACTAATTTACCTGTGATAAATACTATCATATTAGTGCTTTCAGTGTGTAAGTGCTTTTTTGTTGCTATATTTCTTATAGTAAACGACGATTCAATCTAGTTTTCTTAGATGAAAAATATTTTCCAAGGCTTTTTTAAATTATTAAATTACCTTCAAGAACTTGTGAACTTTTTTAATGAAAACAAAAAATATACTCATTTCTTTCCAAACAAAATTTCAGAACTTTTATCCTAATTGACAAACTAGACTAAATAAAATTAAAAGAAATATGATAATTATACTGAATACGACGAAAAATGAAACACGAGGACGAAAAACAAAGAGCAATAAACCAATAGAGAGGAAATGTGTCAACAGGCAAACAGGCAGAAAGGTTGAAATGAAGCTTAACCCGAAACATGGGGAACCAGGGCGACGGGGTTGAAGTGTCGCACCCTGCGCTGCGTGCCCGCATTAAAACGCTAGGGTTCAACGCACCACCTCCTAACATCCTAGGTAGGTACTTAATGATTTACTAATACTCCACTAGATGTATCTGCCTCTACCAATATTTACTAATTATATTGGTTTCAAACAATTATCAAAAAAATCGTTCAATTTATTATCTGGAGATGATATGTCATTCAAGACGTGATCCTAAAATTTATAAGTTTTCATATAAGAGTTGCAAAAAACAGATGATATACTAAATGGTCTATCCAGTAAGTACTGGCTTTTTTCTTTTCTTGTCATCTCGTCTCATAAGTTAAAAAAAAATTCTGACGATACTAAAGTATAAAGATCACCTAGTTCTACACTCAACCAATTTAATGCTGAGTTACAATGCCACCAATCTAGCTAGCTACCTACTTTCCTAAAAATTTCATCTAACGACTACCCCAGGTCCAGCTGAGGTAAGTATGAGAAAAAACCATTTAGGCTCACAACTTTTCAATAATGTGTTACAGAAAACTCACAACTTTTTGAAAGACATAAAATTATTTTTTTCAACTAGAACTTCAAACATGACAATAACCAAATTAACCCCTGACCTTTCCCAAAACAAAGAGATTGAATATGATCTGAAACGAGATTTCCTTCAGGAGCAGCATCCCTGTACGCAACCGCAGAGCAATACGCAATGCAAAATTTCAGTGCTCACCTGTTCTTTCCGTGGCCGATCTTGTACAGCTCGACGTGCTTGAATTGGGCGTAGGTGGCCATTGTTGATGTAAAAACACGAGGATGTTAACACTTAAGTGACCCGGCGCGATGGGGTTGGGTTGGCGTACGAGCGCGGTGGCGGCTGTCAGCTGACTGATCGCGCGCGAGCCACTACACTCGCTTAAGTCGATGCGGCCACCCTCCGCCCGGCGCCCGGCGCCCGCCGCTGCTGTCGCGCGTGCGCGCCACTTCCGCACCTCCTGTTTTGTTTTTTCTACCGGCGGACATCTGTTCGCCGAATGAGCTCCGGCAACATCTCCAGCGCCAGCTGCCCCGTGTAAATGCCGATTATCTCCATCCATCTCCTGAGCCATGACGCCGAAGCTCCGCCGCAAGCCTGCCTACCCGGTGCAATACGTCAGCAGGTGGAAGACGTGAGTACTTATCTAATTACACATTTTTCCGTATTTTTCATTGTTACAAAATGGAAGCCATTACTATTCTTTGAATTTTTCATAGTAATAACTCGGGATATTTGATAAGTAAATAAAAGGTTTGCTAACGCTAGCGAAGGGATCATAAGCATTTCATAAAGTCTGGCATAAACACTGAAGTCCCGGAATAAGACAATAGCTAATTAATAGTTATGACGACACAATAATGTTTGACGCAATTAGGAATGGAAGCGATCCTGGCCGTATTTGTTTATAGAATGTTTGTTTTCCTTCCCCACCCAATTAGAACTGTGTTTACCTGTTGCGATAGTTCCTTTGAGCGGCATCGGCTTTAGCTTCCAGAAACTATAATAACTTCTTAATGCTATTTACGGTAGCGCGGGGCATTCAACTTTCAAATGTGCTAACACCTAACTAATTTCCTTACAAAACTGTGGATAAAAGTGCATCAATCATCATAAAATCTGATATGCATTCGTTGATATCTCTTGTGACGTAATAAAATGTATCCCGCCATTTGCATTGCATCTAGGTGTGCAGATATTGACCGACGTACTTAGCGCATAGTAAATACGCAAGTGCCTAGGTAGAGCTGGAACGTATCGATCAGCGCAGAATTTACTTTACGTGTACAATCACAATAAGACAACTGTTACAAGCGTGTATGTTTGGAAGTGAATCTCGCGGCTAATTACAACCATTTGCTTTAAAAACATAAATATCGGAGTTCATTAGCCATAATTTTGAAAAGATATTCTAATTACTAAAACGATTTTACAAAAATAGTAGGTATAGGTAATACTGATATTACCGGTATTGACATCGTAAAACTCGTTCATTGTGTAGATTCGTCTTTTCCTTTCGGAAATGAGCTAAGTCGCTATGTTAGTAAACAATGCAATATAGTGTACCAGAATGTACCCGTACCTACTCGTATTTGTTATTCGGTGGCGCTCTGGCCGTTCAACCTGCTTCAACAACAAATCCTTAGCACTGTAAGGTTTCAAAATATTCCGACATTAGGAGGAACGTTTGCAATAAATTGGTACTTGCCTTAGCTCGTTACTTAATTTACAAGAAACATTTGATAGTCGTGAGACGCCCGCCGTCGCCGGACCGTTTAACTACACACACAATACAATAAATATCATTGAATTACTGAAATTCCCTTCCAAAGATTTCTTGCATTTATCTCTGCGTATTACACAACTTATGCGCCGCGTATTTTGCCTACCCAGTAATGAAATATCCTTTGATCTCTTCTCATTATGTTGCATTGAGTTTAATTCGTAGAAGATCAACTAGCCAGTATAATGAAATGCACGCCCATCTGTTTATTAGAAGCTATAGAATTAATGTAGGAAATAGGTTCCTTACTCAGTGCTGCGTATACAAATCTAAAACATGCCCTTTCGACGGCAAGCTTACACAGAAATCTTTGTTTACTTTTTGCTTCCTGCACTTTCCTGGCAATGTGCTTGTTTTTGGACTGTATTACTTTTTAAAAGGGGCATCAAACTTGTATATGATTTCAGTAGTACTTTGTACTCGTCAAAGTTAGGAGCTAAGTGTAGTCGAGGCAACCTTTCACCTGTTAGAGTAAAGCTTCGCGACGTTATAACTGGTGTTTTCCCACGCACGCCGTACAGGGCGAGCGTACACCAGTGACGTTATCTATGCGCGTGAGCACGACGGTTAATCACGAAAACCAGGCCTTTAAAAAACATGACACACCTACCAGTAAATGAGAAGACCCTCGTGGTGACAACATCTGTCAATAAAATACTTGGCTCAGTTTATTTCCATTCTGTCGTTCGACACCTAGGTACAAGTGCCTCGTGCTAAAGGAAAACAACAAAACTATAACTCCTCGACAAAGCTGTCAGGAAGTTAGGACTCGGTTGCTAAGATGATGTAAATCCTCTATCTTCTAAAGGTTTACCTTCCTGCATGGCATATGAGCTGTTTCAGACTAGAAATGCTCTAGCTAGAATCATTGCTCAATGTAGTCGGACTTATGTAGGTACCTACGTCGTCCGATTCTGTGTAACGCGTTGACAAGTGTCCATTATATGAGCCATTAAGTTACGCATTCTAGCGGTCATGCTGTCTTGTCATCATACATCTCAGGTACATTTTGTCCATTAAAGAGAAATTCGTTTTAAGCCCTTTTTACCGGATTTAAGTTATGTAAAGCACAGTGCAAGGCAATTTAGCTCTCCTCTTTCTATGAAACTTTACTACGTGCTGCCTTTCATTAACTACTTACTTACTATTAAATATTAAATTTATGTTGAAATGATAAAATCTATTTAAATTAATATTTCACTTCTTAGAAGGCTTTTATGTGTTCCTAAGTACCTACGCAAGAATATAAGTCAGTTTAAAACAAAAGAACCACTAAGTGATGTTTGAATAGGATTTCTCCCGATTCGTTTCAATCAACAATGCTTTGCGTCTCTTTGAAAGTTATAATTTATAAAGCCGCGGTTGAAGTAATCTTGACAGCTTAAGCTGGGGATACACCACATTTTCTGCAGTTATCCTGCTAATAAGAAAAAATAAATATGGAAAATATTTTAGAAAGGAAACATAATTGTTACAGACGGATGCTGATCCTCTTCCTGCCGCAAAGATGACGCCCAGCTTCCGAGACGGTACTGATCTCGAAAAACTGCTAAATTGGGTGATGGATCAAGATCAACCGACTCAGATGTGACAAGGCAACCGTTCAACAGGTCGAGGCGTTTCAACTCTGGATCTGCCTCGAAGCACTTTTTGGCGCAAAATTGGCCAACTCCCTTCAAATGCTCGGAGTGGCCGGCCAAATTATTGATGTTAAATGTTATATGTTTAAAAAGCTACAATTACAAATGTAACCCTGTAACGTAGCACGTAGTTTTAGATGGAATGTGTCTAAAAAATATACAGTCCACTTTTCAATTAAAAAGCACGATTGTAAAACTTCCACTTTGATCCTTACAATGGAGATCAGGGTTCTGACATCTGACTTTCTTTTATGTTTAAAATTGAAACAAACTACTGACGAGCATTGTTAAGGCTATTAAGACTCAAAAGGCTAACAATGGATTTATTCAAACGCTAAAAATATAGATACAAATATGTAGTTATATAGATGGAGCTTTGTACTTCATCGAAAGTAAAGATCAAGTCTTAGTAAAATGAAATCCGTAGATGGAAAAAGTTATAATTAAAAACTGAGCATGAAATTAGTAAAAAATCAATAGTAATTAAAAAAGCAGTTGATAAAATTGGAGCGAAATAAAGCTGTGACCAGGAGAAAGGTACAACAAGAGCAAAATGCAAACCAATCGCGCATTTACTG